>PVJO010003621.1:20000-120479 GCA_004026905.1 Hystrix cristata | reverse complement strand
AAGAAGTGTAATAGATATTATATAAAAGGAGGATGGTGTGCAGAGGAGAGGAGTACTAGAAAGAAAGAAGGGGAAAAGCAGAAAGGCAACAGGGGAAAGAGAGGGGAAAGGGAAAATATGGAAAATGATGAATGAACCTGCTGTAAATAGGGAGGGAGGGAGCAGAGGGGAGGGGCGGGGGAGAGGGGGGAGAACCAAGGTGCAGAACCAAGGTGCATCATGTATAGGTACAGAATAAATGTAATGAATGTGACCACTGTATGTAGAATGTACCAGTACATGTTCTTGGTTTAAAATTTAAAGAAAAAAAAATAACACTACATAAAGAGAGACTCTTCCCATAACATAATTAATGGAATGACAGTTTGTCTCTTAAGATCATGCATAAGCCAAAATGTTTACTCTTACCACTTCAACATTGCACTGGAGGCTCAAGCTAGGGCAGTTAAATAAGAAAAAGAGACAAAAGGCATGTAGATTAGAAAGAAAGAAAGAAAACTATTTGCTGACAACAGGACCATGATTGAAAAGCTAATAAACAAGTTCAACAAGATGACAAAATAAAATACCGATATACAGTAAGTTATTAATATACAATTATTAGTGTATATTAATAACTTTTTTCTATACACTAGCAAAGGACTATTTGAAAATACTATTTAAAAACTGAGTTTACCATAGCAACAAAAAGAACAAAATGCTCAGTACTGACTGATTGATTGAGGTACTAAGGATCAAACCTGGAGCCTCATTGTACACTAGGCAAGGGCTCTACCACTAAGCTACATTTCCAGCCCAGGAATAAATTTAACAAAATAAGTTTTAAACACTAAAAACTAAAACGTCTTTGAAAGAAATATCAAAGACCTAAATAAATTAGAAGAAATCCTGTATTCACAGATTTATAAATTTAGTATCGTTAAGATGGCAATATGCCTCAAACCGATTCAAGGCAATTTATCAAAATCCCAGCTGGTGATTTTTCCCCCAGAAATCATCAAGATGATCCTAAAGTTGACACTGAAATGCTGGCTCACAGAACCCAGAAGAGCCAAAACAATCTTGCAAAACAACAAAGTTGGAGGACTCATACTTCATAATTTCACAAGTCAATACAAAGCTATAGTCATCAAGACAGTATGGTACTGATAAAGATAAGTATATAGATTAATGGAGCAGAATTGAAAGTCCAGATATAAACTGTCACATTTACAGTCAGTTGACTTTTACTACACTTGATCTTAGCTGAAAGGCCGAGAAGCGATTATAGTCAGTTGACTTTTGACAAGGGTTCTAAGACAATTGAGAAGGAAAGAATAGTTCTTTCCAATAAATGATGTTAGAACAACTACATGAGTATATTCAACATAAAGATGGACTCTTACTTCACATCATATACAAAAATTAAAAGGCTCAAAAGCTGAAATGCAGGAGCATAAACTAGAATACTTGAAAACACAGAAATAACTTCATGACCTTGGATTTGACAATGATTTATTTGTCTTACACATGACACCAAAAGCACAAGCAACAAAAGAAAAAAATGGATACATTAAACTTCATCAAAATTTAAAACTTTCTTCTTCAAAGCACACCACCAAGAAAGAGAATACAATCCATTGAATGGAAGAAAAACTTCAAATTACTGTATATCAAAAACAATTGACTACTATCTAGAATACCTAAAAATAAAACTAAACAATAAAAAGACAAGAAATCCAATTTTTAAATGCACAAAAAAACTTCCAGAGATGTTTTTCCAAAGACATACAAAAAGCAAATACAATGTGTGATTGAAAAGCACAGCGTTTAATTTTTTTAAAATGTATTACAGTAAAAGACACACTGCCATTAATCTCCCTCAAAATATTCCCTCTAACTTTGAACACACTTTATCTCATCACTCTTGCCACTTTCTGAAGAATTCTGGAAGTCCTCTTCATGAATGTCTTTCATTGCACTGTCATGGCTACCTCCATGGCCTGAATTAATTCAAAATGTTTACTTCTCATGATCATTTTAACCTTGGGGAAGAGCCAGAAGTCACACAGTACCAGACCTGGTGAATACGGTGGATGAAGACGTACCACACTATGATGTTTTTACAAACCTGCCTTCCCATTGGATGGCACACAGCATCAGGATTCACCATAGTTTTTGATTTTCTTTTTGTGTGTGTGCTGGGCCTTGAACTCAGGGCCTTGTGCTTGCCAGGCAAGCACTCTAACCACTTGCACTAAATCCCCAAACCCTCACCACAGTTTTTAACCACACCTTGTAAAGACACTCACAAAAGAAGACTTCCAGGACCATTTCAGAAAGTGGCAAGAATGATAAGACAAGCATGTTCAAACCAAGAATGAGTACTGTGATGGGGATTAATGGCAATGTGTCTTTTACTGTAATAAATTTTTCTAATTTAAACACCATATATTTTGATCACATCTCCTACACAAAAAGATGCTTAATGTCATTAGTCATCAGGGAGATACAAATAAAATGATAATGACACACCACTTCATACTCATTAGAATTGTAATAATAAAAGACAGGTAACAAATGTTTTTCTGGAAAAACCTGGTCCCAGTACATGAAAACCAGCTGCAAGTTTCCATGAGATTGAAGAAGAGGCAGACAGAGCCAAGATTGAACGGAGTGCTATTTATTTGGAACATACTGATAGAAGTGTGTTCAAGGGCAGCAGCAAGACCAATGAGTCCCCGTGACTTGGGTCAGATGGAGACGACTTATACAGTGGTCAGGGTAAAAGTGACTTCATCCAAGCTGGAATGTATCTGGTTTATCTCAAGAGAGTATCAAAGACACTAGGAGTATTCCTGATGCTGAGGGTGTCAGGATCTGGTAAGAAAGTTCCAGATACCACTCGAACAGTTTTATTTATAGCATGCCTGGAAACTACTGAGGGGAGGGTACCATGGTTAGTCAGGGACAATCATAGCAGTTATGACCCAAGATGGTTGTAGACAGGTCAAGATGGGTCCCTACATTTGGCAAGATGTAGAGAAACAGGAACCTTCATATACTGCTTGTGGAAATGTAAAATGGAGAAACTACTTTGGAAAACATACAGCAGTTCCTCCAAAGGTTAAGAATACAGCAACCATATAATCCAGAAATCCCACCCTTAGTTTCAGTTACCCTGAAATGGTCACATTTTTCCAAATGAACACATCCAAGAGGAATGACAATATAAACCCACATAAATTTGTAAACGAATATTAATAGCAGTATTATTTGCAATACTGTTAACTAAAAGACAAAACAACCCAAATATCTATCTGGTGAATGGATAAATAAAATGTAGTATATCCATACAATGGAATATTATTAAGCCATAAGAAGAATGTAGCACTGATACACACTATAACATGGAGGAACCCTGAACTCATTACGTTAGGTTAAATAAGTCAGTCACAAAAGATCACAGGCAGATCTACAAAGACAGAAGGTAGATTCGTGGTTGTCGAAGGCTGGGGACTGAGAAGTTGGAGGATGCTGCTTAAAAGGTAGAGTATCTTTGGGGATGATTAAATGTTTTAAAACCAATTGTGGTGATGGCTCCAACCGCTGACTCATACACTTTAAACAGGCAAATTGTACAATATAAGAATTAGATCCCAAGAAAGCTGTTACAAAACCAAAAAAGACATTCCTCCTCTTTTATGAGTCCTTGGTAAGTCCCAATAAAAATGACCGCTGCATGTATGTGTCTCCACTTTCACATATAGACTTGACTACCTAAAACTGATTATCTTTTTGCATTTATCTGCCGACATGTCTACTTTCTTCTACTAAACTGTGGGTTCCTCAAGGCAGAGATTTGGTTCATTTTTCTTGGAATGTAAAGTCTGTACACTGTGTGTATACTACATGACAGGGTACAATATAATTATTTGTTAAGACTACCTTAAAGGATGTCATGTAGAAAAGGGACTACACTTGATTCACATACTCCAGTGGGCAAAAACGTAAGTGTAATAACATAAATTTGAAGAATTTTCAAGTAATTGGAGCTGTCACTTTCTTCCAAGCAGGGCTTTCTAGGTTCCATGATTTCTCTGAAATATTTGAATTTTGTGTTGTGTGTATAAATGACATGCACATTTTTCTAGAGAGAAAATATATAGCTTTTATCAGGGTCTACATAATCCAAAAAATGGTTAGGATCGTGGCTTTCAAAATGTTGGTGTGCTAGGGTAGGGATTTCAATTTGCTAACTTCAGTTACTGGACCATACCATTCAAGGTAGTTCTTTGCCTAGAGTATACCACTTAAGTAACTTGTAATGTAAAAAGAAAATTTACAATACTAGTAGCTTCATAATCTCAAATTTGTTCATTTACAAGTATTTGTTGACTGCCCTTGTGAAGCTTCCATTCTGGAAGGTGGACACACACACACACCTATCACAAGCACACACACAAACACAAAAGTAAACAACTAAGAAAATTTCATCCCATATATGACACCTGTAATGAGGAAAATAAAACATGATTGAATCAGGAAAAATAGGGAAAGAGTTATTTTTGTTGGGGTTATCAGAGAAAGTAAGGAGGTCATATGTGAGCATAAACTTGAATGAGAAGGTAGCCAAGGAAAAAGCACTTCAAGAATAGAGAACAGTGCCGATAGCCTAACTAGAGAACACTAAGTACTAGCACTCAAGGGCAGGAGCCACATCTAATTTCCACTCTATACCGTCTACAATATTTGGAAGACTCTTTCCCACTCCCACTCAACAGTACTTGTTCAAGATAATTCACCATAATGGGACTTCAATTCAGTAAAAAGCTGCTTTAGAAGAATCGTCACTGCTCAGGATCATCACAAATTTACCGTTCCTCAAGGCAAACAATTTTAATAGTGAATAAAACCTTTTGGATTTTGCAGTAAGACTAAACAAAAGAGAAAAAAGCTCAAATATGCAAAGATGTTTTAGAAGCCTCTCCCAGTCTCACAAACACAAAGTTAATTAAATTCTATTTAAGAAGTCTCTCCCAGTCTTACAACCATACATTTTATCAACTCCAATCTGCCTGCCACCGCTAGAACTTGATATTTTGCTTTTATAGTATTTATAATCTAGGAGAACACAACTACAACTAATAGGCACAAGAGGGAAGAGAATCGCAGTTCAAAAGGAGCTGTCCAGCAATCAACGGGTTGAACATTAAGGAGTGTTCAGACTTAAACTTTGTCTTAAAGATGTTACAGAGAGTTTACAGGAGAAAGAGACCGGCAGAACTTGGAGGCCTAGAGAGAACTATTCTGGTCCCTTCTCCTAGCCTTCATCATCTACGTCTTGACACTGATTCTGTAAAAACCGCTGAATGTAGTGGAAGAGACAGATTTTTAAAGATTACAATCATGTCAACTAGAAAAGATTAACAGATAAATATTTAAGCAGGGGCAATGTAGTGTTTTGTTCAGAACAGAAACTTAGGTGACTAAAATCTCCCAGTTAGATTTTGAAAGGCGCGCGCGCGCACACACAGACCCTGAAACAATGAGCGCCCAACACCAAGCTGAAACTACACAGCGAACTAAGAGCAACAACACCAATTCCAACTGATTTTATTTCATATGAAACACGACAAGAAGCGCCCAGAAACTCTCAAGAGGGGAGCCCCTCCGACGCAGGTGAACGGACGTGACGAGTGCAAGGGGGAAGACGGAAGGGGTGTCCGCGGGCTACCAAGAGGGTGCCCACGCGTGTGTGCGTTCCTGGCAAATCCTGCAGAAGCCCCGCGAAGGGACCCGGGAAGGGGCAGCCGGTCGCCGCCCGCCCTGGCCCGCAGGTCTGGCGGAGGCCGCGCCTCCGGCGTCATCCTCTTACCTTCGGGTGCCGGGGGCGGCGGCTGCTTCCCGCGGGACAGGAAGGCTTTGGGCAGCAGCAGTGACACAGCCAGAACGAGCCCCGAGGCCAGGGCCACCCTCTGCACGGTGGAGTACGCCATGACTGCTCCCTGCCGCACCTCGCCCACTCCGACCGCAGCCGGAACCGGAACCGGAACCGCGGCGCGGGCGCCCGCTCGCGACTGAACCGAGCTGTGCGGACGGCGTCGCGCGAGGGACAAGGTGCGCTGGAAACCCCGCCTCCACCTCCGCGTTTGGGAGCCCACCTGCCGCTCCTTAGCGATTGCTCGTGCGGGTAACTCGCCCTCGCGTGTATAGTAAATACAAACTCCTCCGTCTCGCTCACTCCCCTAGTTCATCTTCGCCGAGTCCCGTGCATCCTGCCGCCTAAACACCTAAGAGTTACCCCTATTCTCTGTCTTCCTTGGCCACCACCGCTCACCACCCACCCCTAGCATAAACCTTCCATTTCTTCCTTACCGCAATAAACTCACTGTCTTCCAATTTCCACTCATGCCCCTAGCATCCATTCTTCGCCTGCAGCCAAGGGTGATAATACTAAAGCAAGACTACTTATCTCCACGGTTTAAAACAGATCAGTAACTCCCTGTCATCTGCAGAACAAGGATCAGATTCCTTCGTGTGACCTCAAGGTCCTGTAGAATCTGATATTACCGATGTTCCATCCAAATTGGATGATTTGCTATTTGTATTTATCTATTTATTTATTTATTTATTTATTTTGCTCCCAGGGGACCTTTGCTCATCTTATTCCTTCTGTCAAAATTTCTCTGAAGAAACGGTTTAAAACGACTCCCTCGTGAACCTATTAGCCTTTTTATCCACTACAAAGCTCTGTTCTTGGTCGCCGTGTTCATTCGTGTAACATTCGTTCAGTTTTTAATTGTGTATCAAACCCTGAACTTGGCGCTAAAGCGTCTGATGAATAAAACAGGTTGCCTTGTGGGGCAGATGGGTATCTAAACAAGAAAATTCAAAAAAATATTCTAGCCTCTGGAGAGATCAGTTGACCTGGAAGGATGAGAAGTCAGGGAAAGTGAAATTTTGTTAATAGGCAGACAGGTGGGAAGGGTTAAAAAATTATTCCAGGAAAAGGAATCCAAGGCATGAAAACTGGAACTTTCCGCTGGTATCCTCAGAAGATTATCAGTAATTCATTTTAGCTGGGCCATACAGCTGGTGACAGGACACAAAGTGATGAGATTACAAATAGAAGTGGGAACTAGATTCTGAAAAACTTAGATAGACTTTCCAGGTAAACGTGGCAGATGTAGCACATGCATTCATCTTTGCTTTCCCCCAGAAGCCTCCCAAAAATGAAAATAGAGATAAAGTGTATAAACTACAAGACTAAAAGAAATGGTAGGAGATATAACAGCAGATGAGAAATGTCAAAATTGTATTAAGATGCACAGCAACATTGTCCAGTCGAAACATAATACCAACCACATATGTAATTTAAAATTTTCTAGTACCTATGTTTTTAAAATGTAAAAATAAGGGGGCTGGGGATTTAGCTCAGTGATTAGAGTGCTTGCCTTGTAAGCACAAGGCCCTGAGTTCAATCCCCGGCACCACAAAAAAAAAAAGGTAAAAATAAACAGGTGAGATTAATTTAAAATATTTTTATTTCAACCAATACATCCAAAATATCATCATTGCAAAATGTGTTGCACTAGTCAGTCAATGACTCAATAGCACTTTGTGGAGTGTTGGCTACTATGTTGGACAATGCAGGTGTACAGTATAAAAAGTTAAATGATTACAGAGGGAAAGCCTATAAAAAGCAGATGAATTCCTCCCTAAGAATCTATAAAGGCTTAGGAATTGGAGAGACTGATATCCTTTAAAGACAGGGAGGTGGAGTGGAGCTGAATAACGAAGGGTTGGCTGAAAGTCTAGTTAAGAAGCAGGTGATATAGTTCAAATCTCTTTCCCCAAGTTGCCCCTATTGGAATCATTTGGGCATCATTATTATTGAATCAACATCACTAAGTTATTGAGTACTTACTCTGATCCAGGCATTTTATTTATCATACCTCAATTGATTCTCTCAACAACTTTATGAAGTAAGCAATATTGTTATATACCCATTTTACAAAAGAGAAAAATAAGGTTCAAAATACTTAAGAAATTTGCCAGTAACTAGACACCCTAAATTGGAAGCTATGATTTGAACTCAGGCATGTTTACTCTAGAACTTGCCTCCCTTTATCAGTTTTGTTCTCTGGAAAGGTTGAATCAGAAACTCTGGCCTCATGGACAACAGCTGCAGCTTAGGGAAGAGGTGACTGTTGGTATGTGACCACTAAGAAGTGCAAAGGAATCAGGCTTGACTTCCAAAATGCTGACTTTGGTGACTGAGTGGACTTTGATTTTATATAGGAATATTTGAGAACAGAAGAATCAGAGTTGTGAGAAGATGATGAGTTCAGATTTTGAGTTTGAAGTTTTCACAAAACATCCATGTAGAAACATCCAGCTGGATCTGGAGTTCAGAAGAGAGATTTGGGTTAGAAACAGATGAGAAAGTCATCAACCCATCAATAGTAAATGAAGTATGGGGGAAGATAACATTGTAAAGTGGTAAGAGACCAGTGGGAATCTAGGTTACAATGTTACGTTGAAGTTCCAACATATGAGGACAGAAATGGGATGAAAATAAAGATAATGATCCAGGTGTTAACATCTTGAAGGAATGAGGAGTTACAGGGAGGTTCTAAGGTGACACAGATACAATGAACAGTCAGTGACCTACTCTTCTAAAGAGCTGTGAGGGTATTTGTTTTAGTTACTTTTCTCTCGTTGTTGGGACAGAATACTCGACACCCAAAGTTAGGGGAAGAAAGGTTTATTAGCTCACAGTCTGCAGAGGTTTCAGTCTATAGTCCGCTGGGTCCGAGGCAGGGCAGCATGGCAGAGGCAGGGCGGGCCCGGCAGGGCAGACCGGCAGCCGACTGGCAGCAAAGTAAAGTGAGGAAATGCAAGGAATGTATGCAAATAAGCAATGCAAACAAGCAGCTAATTAGCCTCTTCCTGTATCTTTTATCTAGGCTACCTGTCTCCAGGGCGGCCGCACTCCCACCCCTAATCTCAGTCTCACATCCTTGATCCCAGCAGAACGATGCCAAACCGATCAATGGATCAATTTAGTAATCACATACTCTAGATCCAGCTATCTCTTACCACATGAGGCTTTAGGGGGACATCTAGACACAAACCATAACAGTATTTTAGGCACAGAAGCAATTTGGAAGCATCAAAGAGGGAATAAGTTGTACATTTATTCCATTCCAGGCTTTGAACCACAGGAGGATATTTAGCTTTTACTTAGGGAGAACTGCAAAGGTAACAGAGGCAGAGAGGATAGCCCTATGTTCATTAGAAAGAGAAAGTCAAGGAGAAACTTCAAAGAAGCAGGGGATGCAAGCTCTCTGATGACAGACCTTGAGTCCAGAAGTCATGGTAAGTGGAAAGTTTGAGAAGTCAGAGAGAAGTAAAAGATGGAGCCAGTGTGAAATATGTGCAGCAGTATGGAGATGAGTGACCATGTGAAAATGGATGATCTAGGCGGATGGACTTGTGAAGGTGGCCAAGGTAAGTAGATAAATCTAATGATCACATTATTCCTGGAAGCGGCCTGGAGAAAGGTGAAAACATGGAGTATTTAGCTGGGACCATATCCATTGTTGCAGTATGGAGTGTGGGCCTGGAAGAGATGGGAATCTCCTCTGTGAACAGAGATATTGGACAGCTTGGCCTGGCTACTCTCTTTGATAGCTCATGATATCATGGAGCCAGGAGTGTTCTATAATTCAAAACCTCTTTAGAAACTCAGGTCTTATCCTCAAAATGAGGGCCTATTTTTTCAAATCAAGTATTAGAGAACTGAGATTAGAAGTCTGACATCTATAGGCTAACCATTGAGCAAATAACTATGAAGTAGAGATAGCAGGCATGACCCACTTTGTGTGAAGTTCGCATGAAATAAGAAATGGTTGAGGAAGGTACAGTGATGACTGAAGGGAGTCTAAGGGTTGAGAGACTGTTGCTCTTCCGTAAGGAGAGAGACAAACATGCGTATACACTAAGGGGGAAAAACATCAGAAAAATGGCGATGGAAAATATGTGACCGAGGGAGACCAATGTCAAAGCACAGCCCAGATCTGGAGCAGACATGAGGACAAGACGTTGAAAAATCAGCAGGGGTAAGGGTCAGTTTAGAGGACAGGAAATGGGAGTGAGTTCAGGTACACATTAAAAAAGTGGTGTAGAGATGGCGAATCAAGGAAGTTCTTTTTCATTGTCTCAGTCTTGTTGGTGGAAGAATATATTCAGGCCATTATTTGAGAAAGAGTAGGATGGAAAAGAATTTATTTGTTAGTGTTGTAAAGGTTAGGAAATGAGCAAAACTTTATTCAGAAATCACCTACCTTGGCCTAGGGCCTCTCTTTGGAGTTTAAAGAGAACAGAGATTACTCATTCTCTCCCTGGAGACCAGCGGCATCTTCCAACCAGTACATTCTGGGAAGGACCTGGCATTCCCCCCAAAGCACCACTTAAAACTGGCAGCCTCCCATTCTAGAAGACTGAGGAGGGGGGATGTTAGAGGCCCCTAGAGACCATTACCTCAGATCCCTTGTTACTAGACCAAAGGGAAAACTGAGTTTTTCAAAGGGGAAGGATTTGCTGTGGATCACCTGATCATTAGTAGCTGTACCAGGACTGAAATCTAGTTCCTCCAACCTTTAGACCAGGATTCTCACAACCACCTCACATTGTTCCTGGGTGTCTGCTAGTTCTTTGGGAGCAGTAATGGGGAGACAATCTTCAAACATAGCAGCTAGCCCTTTCCTTTTGTTAGTTTAATAAGTGTGTTGTTTTCTTGTGTCCTTGTCTGACAGCCTGTGACGAAATGCTTTAGAACATTTATCTTTGTGAATTAGAAGATGTGGTCCATGAAATCAACCCTCAAGTCGAAATGTCTTATTGAATTCTTACAGGGGGACAGGGAGGTTGAGAAAAATACAATTCTAGGACAGTTAATCACAACTAATTATGGAATAAACTTGGATTAAACTGACAGCTGTATGGAGTCTCCCTGGAAGACAGATGCATGAGAAACTGAAGATAGAAGAACTGGGAGAACAGAGGAGAAATTTGTGTTAGTCCTTTCTGTAACTGACCAAATATCTGAGATAATAAACTTCTAAAGAGAAAAGTTCTATTTTGGCTCACAGTTCAGTTGGTTGGCCCTGTTGCCTTTGGGCTTGTGGTGAGGAACTACGTACGATATAAGAGGGAGGCTCTTCTGGAACAAGCTGCTCACCTCATGGCAGCCAGGAAGCACAGAGAGGGAAGAGGAGGAACCCGGGTCCCAGCAGCCCCTTCAAGGGCTACCGCCATATGATCAAAGAGCGAACTTCCAACCAGGCCCCACCTCTTAAAGTTCCTCTACCCGCCTGTAGTGCAGAGTGCCAGGGACCAAACATTTCATACAGAGCCTTTGAGGATACTTTTCTGAACCACAGCAAACTCACCAAAGGTATTTGGAGGAGGAAGAATTTTACACTGAGGAATAAAAATAAGGTAGAAAAGAAAGGAGGTGGAAGAAATGAGGAAAGAGAGAGGAGACCAAGAAGAAAACAGATATGAAACAGTAGCCTTCTCTTCAACTACCTACTCATGGGCTCCCAGGTCCTGTCCAGTGCGCTCCATTCCTGGAGTCTGAGGCCTGCATGCTTTTCTCTATAGAAGTCTTCAGTGACTCCCTTCGGCTGACATACTCAGTTTCAGCTCATTGGCTTCCCTCTCAAAGACCTATATAATTCATCCTCTTGGCTCAAAGCATCCTCTCCTCTTGGAGCCAGCATGAACTATGCTTCTGCCTCTCCTAAAATGCTAATTTACTCAATTTCTTTTCATCCTCCCCTTTCACTGGCAATATTTCCTCAAAGGCCTAAACAAATATGAATCCCTCCTAGAAGGTTGTCATAGTTCACAACTGTGGCACAGCAGAATGGATGAGAGATTACTTGGAGTCAATGTCCAATTCAAACTCCAAAAAGGCCCAGAGGGACTGCCTTTAACTGAGACTCCTCAGTTTGAGAGACTCTCATAAAGAGAACCCTAAACTAAAGCTTCTGTGGCTTTTTATTCATAGAACCAGGAAGCAAGGATAGAAGACAAAAGAAGGACATCTGTGAGGAATTCATGTGGGGGACAGAAGAAGGACAGGGCGGTCTGTTACATGAATGACCTAAGGGCCAATTAAAGTGATGAATAGGAGTATGGGGAGAAGACAGCCAGATGATTCATTCCTTAAGGCAATGCATTTTTATCCTACTTGGACTTGTGTCCCTATAGGCTATCTTTTAATCTCTAACCTTGCATTCTGGGAGGTTTTGGCTGTGTAGCTCCAAAAGTTGCTTATCTCTGCATATCCATCTTGTACATACCTCTGGTCTTGCCCCCACAGAAGCACTCCAGACCTCCAACACATATTGACTATTTCTTTCACAGGATTCCTATACATACTGTTTCTCATGAGCTGTTAGGGCTTTTCATCTAGATTCCATCCCACGAGGATAGGGTGACATCTTCTTTGGCATGGTGAGCACAGAAATGGTTCACAATAACTATTTTTTAAAGCACAAGGCTTCTGGTTTCACAAACATGCACTGATTCTGCCACTACTTTGAGCAACTGGAATCAATATCTCTAGGAATCAACAATCAGAGTTTCCTTGAGGAGTTACCCAAAGAATCTCATTTTTTAAAAAAACTGATTTTGCCCACCATAGGAGATGCTACAATATCTACCAAATTTGGCCCTTAAGTGGCTGTGTTGATCAGTTTTATGGGACAAGTTATCTGGGCCATGGTGCCCAAATTTATAGTCATGTATTAGTCTGAATGTTTCTGTGGGGGTGTTTGCAGATGAGATTAACATTTAAATCTGAAATTTTAGTAAAGCAGATTAGACTTCATAATGGGGATGGCCTTTATCCAGTTAGTTGAGAGCCATAAGCAAAAGACTCACTTCCCTTGAACAGAAAGGAATTCTGTAGCTGACTGAACCTTTGATTTGAATCTCATCATCAGCTCTTCATAGGTCTTTAGTCTGTTGCAGTTTAGAACTTGCCAGTGTCTAGTTCTAGACAGACAGGTGTGTGTGTGTGTGTGTGTGTGTGTGTGTGTGTGTGTGTACACATGTCCTGTTGGTTCTGTTTCTCGACTACAGAGACTTTGGCAATTTCCAAAAATTTAATTCCTCCTGTGGCTGGGGCTTTTCCATCTTATAGGAGATTCAAGGATACACCCTGGCTCTAAAGTCACGTTTAAATCAGAGTCTATAAGGAATGATGGCAGCCTCATTCTAGAGAGTCACAGGCCTTAATACAGGCACAAGATTGGGGTGCTTATTGGGGAAATGAAACCGAGTACCCAGTACACGAAGGAGAGGGGAGCAGGGCCTGTTTTTCCAAAGCCCAGAATGAAAAAGATAAGGAAAGAATCCAGGAGATGGTATAAAAGAGGGTTATTGGACCTGGACTTCAAATCTTTTAGAGGGAGGAATTTTGGATGTGTGATGAATACCTGTGGATGTCTGGAATCATTTGAATACCCTTTCTTGATGTTATCCACATTGAGAATCACACATTATTAGCATAGGATCCAACAAAGTGTATTTCCTGGCTTCTCTGGCCACGAGACCGCAGACACATAACTGTCTCCAATCAGACATAACTATGCCTGGCTTTGGTGGGGAAAGCATTTGTGAGAGGAGACAGCAAAGCCCTCCTGCTCGTTTTGATGGGTGTCAGAGGCAGCAGAGGGGGATCACTGCTAGGCTTGCAGGTGGCCACAGCGCAGCTTCCCAGAGGGTGGAGCAGAACCATGGAGCTCTGGGGTCATTGGCAGTGGAGTTTGCTTAGGAGGCCCATTCTGTGATGTGCTTCTGGGGTTGCTGCAAGCTCTGAAGCCCCCTCATGTTCCCATCTGTGACACAGAAACAACACTACCTCCCTCTCACTGAGCCTGCAAATGTGATAGAGGCCAGAGGGGAATCATGTGTGAGGCAGAAAACAGCAGCAGGAGTGGCAGCTCCAAGGCAGGTCTGAAGACAAAAAACGGGAACTAGAAAAGAGAAGGGAGTTTCAGATGAGAATGGTTTTTTTGAGGGGACCCTCTAGAAAGGTAGATCCCTCTTCCTAAAGCTCTTAATAAACGGGGATGAGCGGGCCAAAGTTAGGAGTGTGAGGATGGAGGCTTCCTGGTGGTGAATGGACAAGCTGGAACGGCCTTACTCCTTTCCTCCCAACTCTCCTCACTGGCCCCTGTCCCTGGAGGATGCAGACCAGAGAGGTTACAGTTGGGTAGCTCGGGCCTTTCTGCCTTGTATAAGGAGAAATAGTCTTTGGCACCAATTAATTAAGCAAACTGATAGAAATTCCCCTCTTAAGTCACACTTTGCATATCCATAATCTCTGCACTACATTTTCTGTATACTTTACCCCTGGGTAAAAATTGGTGAGCATTTAAATGCTTCCTCACATAATCTTGCTAAAGCACACTCTTGCCTATAAATATTCATGCCACTGCCAAAACATTTGCAAACTTTCCCCAAAGGTGAAATATGTGTAATGTACTTTGTCTTCTGGGTATAAATATTATCCAATACATTTTGGTTAATATGAATACACTAATTATTCCTGTAACCCTTTTTAAAAGGGTCATCTTCATGATGTGAATTTTTTAAAAATGTAATTACA
The DNA here is from genome assembly GCA_004026905.1 of Hystrix cristata. Classification (NCBI taxonomy): domain Eukaryota; kingdom Metazoa; phylum Chordata; class Mammalia; order Rodentia; family Hystricidae; genus Hystrix; species Hystrix cristata. The sequence continues at coordinate 105,808 of PVJO010003621.1, read as the reverse complement.
GTAATTGGATACTTAATCTAATTAAAATTTGCTTTATCTTTAATGGAAATTTTTCTAAAGAGGCATAATGACAATTGGCTTTTTGATAATGACTGTTTTCTTTCTGCAGTGGGATCAAGTTGGTGAAGACTAGAGAATCGGGCAGGTTTGTATCTTCAAGTTACCCTAGTTTCTGGGCAAAGTAAGGGCAGTCTTTGTTTTTCTTATAATTCTTAAGGGATGGAGATGATTTTAGTTACCTGAAAGAGAGAGGAAAGGACTAAGGGAAACTTTTCACTCCAATAGATGAAGCTGCCCCTCTTCCTGGGAAGCAGCCTCTGTTGCCCCGGAACTGTGATTGGTCCATGGTGGGCATGTGACCTAAGGCTAATAGGTCCAGGTCCTTTGCGGACTGAGCCTGGAGCTGGAAGGGAAGCAGCTCCGTGCTGCTTTGGGAATGGGAGTGCTGGAACGAGTTGCAGCATAGTGTGTATTATAGGTGCTTACTCATATCTTGTTTGTCCATACTTGAAGTCACCTGCATACAGGTTCTGAACATAGTGGGTGTCCTCAGCATAAAGCCTTTCTCTTGCTTGGAAAGCAATTTAGGTTATTACCCTTGGACCAACCCTCAAACAATGAAGGGGGGAGTTGGCAGATAAATAGTAAACTCACTTTTCCAGGAACAGTTCTGAGGGGTAATCACACATCCTTTCCCAGGCATCCCAGGGAGATTGAGATTTAGCTGCTCTGCTGTAGTGTGCTGCTTCACATAGTCTTTGAGCTTCCTCCCCTTCCTTGGCTCACATCCCTCTCTGTGCCTCTTGGCCTCACCTCCAAACAAAGAGTGCACCCGGACTCTTGTCTGAGTCTGCTTTGGAGAGAGCCCCAACTAAGAGAGATGCAAGGTTGGGATTTCCAGGCAACAGGTTTCTTGGCCAGGTGGAGTAGGCCTGTCCGAGGAGGGGAAGGGTGAATCCAGCGTTCATGAGTCGAATGGATGGTGAGTGAGGTGGCATTGAATCCCAATTCCATCCCCAATGCTCTCCTTGCTCCTGCTCATCCTGCTCTGTAAGTTGCTCTGATTCCTTCCCAACCATGTGGGTCAACACATTCCTCCCTTTTGATTTTTGGTAAGTGTTCTCTTGCTTGCTTGAGTTGGATGTTTATCTGTTGCACCCAAAAGCATCATAGTTCTTGCAAACGGTGAGTTTGCATGCAAAGCATTTTTTATACAGCCTGCTTCCAATTAGATACTACTACTATTATTAAGTGGATAGTAGTAGTAGTAGTAGTAGTAATAGTAGTATTGAATGGCTGACTTATTTCCAGAAGGAACTGTGGATCAAAGACCTAGAGCCTAGAAAAGAGCCACAAAATAAATCAGTTTAATCCTGCCCAATGCCTCCTTTTTGTCTTTTCCATTACTTGATTTGGTTGATATCTACCTACTCCCCCACCTAGAGATATTTATGCAATAACTATAACTCTATGATCTTACTCATCACTAAAATGGGAAATTAAATATTATTCTACTTTGCTTATAGGTCATGTTGGTTTTATTCTAATTTTGTCACCAAGATCTGAGAGACAAATTATTCAGCATGAATGACCCAGTTAGGTTTGAATCATGGAAGGTTCTGGCTAGATTTAGGGCTTCACTAGGACTTCACTAGTCTTTAGGCATTTTTGCCTTCATGGGCTCCATCCTCCAGAAAAAAAACAATTTTTTTCAATTATATTTTATCTCTCATTAATGTAGCAGTTAATCTTTTTTTCTTTTTTAATGTATTAGTACATGTTTAAAGTATCCTTGTGTGGAGTTGGCGCATGTACATAATACATCTTAATTCACTTTTTCATCCTTTTTTCTCCCCTCCCCTCTTTCTCTTGATCTCCTTACACTTTGGGAAAGAGCTATCTCTCTACTTCCTATTTTCTCTCTTTTATTTTGCCCTTTCTGTGTCTGATTTCTTTTATTTAACATAACCAGTTAATCTTGATTGTCAACTTGACTGGATTAGGAGACTCCTAGAGAGGTGACTGGATTGTGAGGCACTGGCTTCATCAGTGGGTCAACCCCAATGAGTTCGCAGTTTAACAGACTATGAAGAGGTAGGACCTAGTTGGAGGAAGTGGGTCATGGGAGTGACCTCGGGAATTAGTCTTAGTTACTTTTCTCACTCCTGAGACAAAATATCCAACACCCAAAGTTAAAAGAGGAAAGATTTATTTGGCTCAAAGTCTGTAGAGGTTTCAGTCCATAATTGGCTGATTCCAAGGCAGGGTGGAATGGCAGACAGGAATTGCAGAGGAGAAACAGTTCATGGCAGGCAAAAGACAGCAAAGCAAGCGAGTTTAACAGCCTCTTCCTGCCCCTTTTCTATTCTATCTAGGCTACCGGGATTAGGGTGGTATCAAACCAATCAGTAGGCGATTTAGTAATCACACACCCTTAATCCTAGCATTGCACCATGAATCAATGTCACACTCTAGATGCAGCCACCTCTGAAAAAGCCCCACCTATGACCACATGAGGCTTCGGGGGAACATCTATACAAAGTCATAACAGGAACTATACATACATGGTCCCTGGTTCCTTTGTCCCTGGCTCTTCCTCTCTCCTCTGCTTCCCAGCTGCCATGAGGTGAGCAGTTTGCTCTGCCAGGCCCTTCTGCCGTGATGTTCATGCCTTGAAACCAGCAGTACAGATGGAAACCTCTGAAAATGTGAACTAAAATAAACCTCTCTTATTTTAAGCTGTGAGTGTCAGGTATTTTGCCCCAGCAATGAGAAAACTAATATAATTAGTATAAGGATAAATATGTTAATAATATATTGGCATTCTTTGATTTAAAATTCATCTTTCTTATTTGAAAAGAAATTAAAATATGTTAGGGCCCACTGTGCCTAGTGGTTAAAGAGGCCTGCCTGGCTAAATAAGCACCTGCCGCCTGGTCAGCAGTTCTCACCCTGGGAATTCCAGTGTAGAGTGAAGACAGAAGCCCTGCTTTATGTTTTCTATAACACGTCATAGTTTTTCACTGCATCAAGCGCCATTCTGAGAAAAGTTGCCAGAAGATGCTTCTGTGTCTAGGGGATAGCGGGAGACTTTTCTTGGCAGGGGGGAAAATGCTTCCATGAAACTCCTGGTTATATGCAGGTAAGGCCCAGAGGCACACCTGGACTGAATGGGGGTTAAGGCAATGAAGATGGAAAAGAGTTTCAGAATAAATTAAAGTAGCATTTTTCTTTAACAAGAGGTTTTTATGTTGTAAAATTTAGGACTAGCTGAGTACGATGGCACATGCCTATTATCCCCAGCACCGTGGAAAGCTGAGACAGGAAGATCACAAGCTTGAGCCCAACCTAGGCTACTTAGCAATTTAGCAAGGCTCTATGTCAAAATAAAAACTTTAAAAAAAAGTTTAAAAAAAGAGAATGGGGTGGGACGTAGTTGAGTGCAAAGGCCCTGGGCTCAATCCGCAATACCACAAAATAATCAATTAACAAGCAAAATTTTTTTTAATTTTTTATTTTTACCAAGAACATGTATTGGTACATTGTATACGTAATGATCATAATCAACATGGTTATTTTGTACCTGTACATGATACATCTTGGTTTCCCCCTCTTCCCCCCTTCCCCTCCCCTCTCTTCCATTCACCCACCCCTCCCTATTTGCAACAAGTGTAGCTACACTTTACCATTTTTCCCCCTTCATCTTACTTTTCTTTTAACCTTCTTCTTTATCCCCCTTTTCCCTATCTAGTTCTCCTCTCTTTTAACAAGCAAAATTTAAAAATAAAATTTGTACCTTCCACTCTGATGACCCGGAGACAGGACTTTGACAGCCTGGGGCCTGGGAAAGAGAGGGCAGCACCGAAGCCCTGTGATTTGATTTGCGTGGGATTTGGGTCTAATAGTCGGGAAGCTCCTTGTGTAGGGAGATGGCTGCTGGGCTATGGTTTCAGCAGGGTGATATCCAAGTTTTCCTCCTGCACTGTTTTCTTCAAGTACTTAGAAAAACTTGTGACACACCATGGGCTGTGTCAACATCCTAAGACTAAGAGAGGGAAGCGGTCCCTGCTCCCCCTCATATAAGGCTAGGGCAGTGGCAGTGGCATTGAATGAGTAGCTAGTACCATTCCTGGCTGCCAAGGTGACTAAAGACTGTCAGTGAGGGGCTGCGGTGCAGCAGGTACAAGCAGAGGAACAGACTGAGGTGTGTGCAGGTAAAAAATGCACTTGAGAAAAAGGCTGATATCCCCAGCACACTGGGAGTCAGAAATCCTTGAATGGAAAGGGGCAGAAACAGGGACGAGATCCTGCTTTGGTGTGGTGAGGTGTCCCCAAGCAGTTGAAGTTCTTAAACATTCGCTCTGTTGGCCTATATCCTTTTACACTCTCTGTGTTTCAGCTGCAGCCACACTGACCTACTTGCTCTCACTCATGTTTTGAGTGTGCCTATGCCCTCTACCTGGAATGCTCTGACCCTAAATATCAACATGAGTCAATCTCTCCCCTTCTGCAAGTCTTTTCTCAATATCACCTTTCTCAGTGAGGCCTTCCCTGACCAACTGGTGAAAAATACAACACTCTCTCCCACTCTGCTTCATCCTCTTGTTACTGGTTACTGTAGTGACCGGCATTGCTTTCCAGGCTCTTACTGTCCCATACAAAGAATTAGTTGGAACATTTGGTGAATGTGAAAGTTTCACATTTATTTTAGGGCAAAAGAGAAGATGAAAAAGAAGCATAAAAGAAGTGCTCAAGGAGAAAAGGTGCTCTGAAGGAAAAAGAGAAGCTACGTCTTGCACACAAGATAGGCCACTCAAGAACGAGAGGGCAGAGGCAGCAAAATCAGTGGCTACCATCTTTTATATCTTCTATCGGACATTAGAACCGGGTCATCCCATCGAAAACCTGCTTGATCTTGTGCTAGAAGATTGGTACTAGGTAAGGGGCTCAGCTCGATTGCACACTGGGAGACTGGGACAGGTGCCAGGCTTGGGAGCTGCTGCTCTGCGCCTGTGGTTAACAAGTCTCAGCAACTGATAGGCCATGCCAGCTGCCCTAGCCGTGTTGCCAGGCCCTACTCTCCTGCCCCACCCTTCCTGCACTTCCCTAAACCATCCGAAGCCTATTCCTTTCATTGATTGCCTGTTTGGAGTACAAGCTGTATGAGAATAGGGACTTCTGTCTCTTTTGGTCACATTTGCCTCCTTAGCACCCAGAATGGTCTGGCACGTGGCAGACTTCAATGAATGTTCATCAGATGGATGAACGAAGATGACGATGTCTAGATCCTACAGATACAGTGCTTTGAAAAAACTCGCTGAATAGAAACGAGTTTTTAAGTATATTATACAGCAAATGAAAACCGCGACTGGGCCAATGACGTGGGAACAGGCTCGCGCTGAATGATTGATTACCCACATTCTCATGTTTGCCATTGATGGTATTTATCAAGCTGTATATGGCTGAGTGGTTTCTTGATGGTGTTTTGTAGAAACTTTGGCTCAGTGCAGTTCTCTCAATATTCTTACTTTTATTTTCAAATATATTTCAACACTAAAACATATGCTTGAACGCAGGATATATTAAAGTTGAATGTATTCCGATGTGCTAATTAGTATTGTCAGGTTGACTCACTCATGAAAAATAAAACTTTGGAATAAAGGCTATTTTGCCATTTCTATAAATACATTTGGATTTTATACAAATGTACTCATAAAAGGTTATAATAAGTTTTGTGTTCCTAACTTATGGCACTTTATTTGTGATAAGAAATGCAGCCAGTTAGATAACTTTAGTGATGTTTTATTGGAGAAAAACCAGTTTTCTACTATTCTCTTTGAAGCTTCTGAAAAAGGTTAATTGAAGATAGTCTTGAGATTTACAAGATGAACTTAAAATATATTGCCATTTTCACTGCATTTCTCAATACTATCTGACCAAAACAAAAAAGCAGAAACAAACTGGTGCCAAACTAATAAGTAGCAGAAGGTCTCCTTGATAGCCTCGCTTTCAATATTTTTTGAAATGATAATTATTTTGTATTTGTTATGCTTTCAGTAGTCTTTGCTGGCTTGTTTGTTTCTCTTATGAAACAGATGCAGCTGTGTGAAAGGAAGATAAGTGGCTACTTTCTCCTTTCCACTCTTTTTTTTTGTTCAGATTAACTATTTTAGCTTTTTCATTAATTGGGCAATTAATAGAGTTCTTAATAAATTTATTTCTATATTTATTATTTCTTCTTATTGCTTGTTTTAAGATGATTTTGGTTTTTTCCCCTAGTTTCTTGCAAGTCAATTATTTTAATTGCTTCCTGTCTGATGTTTACTGTGCCACTTGGACAGGGCTCACTGGACGTATACGGACTGCTCTCCTGTACGTCGCAGCGCCCCTTGAAGTTTGGTTTCAGTGTACTGTGAGCCAAAGCAATGTAGGCTTTGTTCGTATTGAGACAGTTCAGAGACAATATGTTTTCTCTTTCTTCTTCCTTCCCTTTTACCACAGTCTCGTAGGCCTTGTGTTCCAATGATACAGATACCAGGTGGACGATCTTCCATCAGCCTGCATCCCTCCTGACTGAGGCAGGCATGGAGCGTGAACAAGAGTTAACTTTACTGTGTTAAGCCACCATGATTTTGGAATCTGCTCGTGGTGTCAGTTATTAGTTGCTTATCTTTTCTAACAATGTGTTGGAGGCTATGGCTCTTCCTCGAAGTATAGCTTTAGATATATCCAAAGATTTCGACTTGCAATAAAATCATGTTTTAGGTTTTTCCCTCCTTAGAGATGTGTGTAGCAGTTCCTCTTTGATCGTCTTCACAGCTGCAGGCTGTATCTGCTCAGCCTGGTTGTTGAAATCCCAGTCTGGTCTGAAACTCTAGGCCTTCGAACTCCGCTGAAGTCAGTCCATAAACTACAAATGGTGACAGACTGCCAGTCCCCCTCCACAGTCTTCTGCATTTGGTCCTGACTTCTTCTGTTCAAATGCTGTGCACCACCCAGTTATCAATTCTTGGTACCGTGTCTCCTTCACAAATCTGCTTCTTTTGTGGCAGTGGTGGTGAACTTATGGTATGCGTGCCGCAGTGGACTGTTTGTATCATTGGAAGCTCTAAGAAGTTCGTTATCTCTGTTCTACTGTCTTAGCAGCTGCCGTCTGTCTTTTTGCTTCCTTGCTTGAGGCCTTCCTACAGACTAGCTTGGATGCAGCTGAGATGATTTCAGGCAGCTAGTGTCCTGGCCCGACCTGCTCAGCTCAGACAATGGATGTGGGGAAATGCAATCTTTGGGTTTCCCTGCAGAGCCCTACTCTCTCTCTCATTTCTCTTCCTCCTCATGTTCTGTCTATGGAAAGCCAGATGCAATGCTACACTGAGTGGGTGCAGGGTTCTGGGCAGACTCAGCCTGCATTCTGGCACAATTGGGGCTTTCTGCAGCCCACTGGGAGGCCCAGGGAGGGGGGAGACATAGCGCCGCCGCTGCCACTATCATTTTCACAGTTTCAGAACAATCTGTATTCTTGGGCTTTTTCCTTAAGAGGAAGTGTGGGAATACATATGATTTATAATGTAAACAATATACACTGACAGGATGTGAATGAATAAAAGATGAGTAAATAAAAGCACAGAAATAAATAAGCCTCCTACCTCAGCTCTGCTCTGAGCAGCAAGGGAAATGGAGGAAGCATCCCAGCAGGACGGGGCAGCCAGTGACTGCCTCAGTGTTCCTCCTCGCCAGAGGGCGGGTGGCCTCCAAGCCCGCCCGCCACTCCCTGGTCCCAGAGCCTCAGCAGCTCTTCTGCAGATCCTTCCTGTCACACTGGTGCAGTCTGGCGCACAGGAAAAGCACAGCACAAGTACTCACTAGTGTTGCCACCCCAGGCAGATCAGCCTGACTCCTTCCTGGCAATCTCCAGGTTTCCTCATCTGTAAATGAAGAGATTCGCCTAGGTGTTTTCCAATCCTCCAGGAATGTGCTTTCATCTTCCCTCTTCTCGGTGTGATGCCCATTGTTTCTGGCCTCAGTTTTCTCATCCATAAAATGGGAGGTTCTAATGGGAGGTCTCAAAGAGCTCTTCCCTCTCTTACACTCTGTGAGGAAACTCTGACTGCACTGACGTGTTCCCAGAGTGTGAGCAGACGTACGCTTCTCCCGCCTCTCCTGGCTTCCTTGAAGCTCTGGAATGGGCAGAGTTCTCTGGGCCTGCAGCCCTTAGGCAGACTGTTGGTAGCAGATCCATGTAGCCTCCTCACCAGTTCTCCAACAGGTTGGGCCCTGTACCCTTCCTCCCCTGGTTCATGTGTAACAAAGGGCACAGGTGTCACTTCCTGCCCTCAGGGCCCATGTGTTCCAAAGCCCTCCTGCTGCAGCTCTGAGCAGCCCCGTGGTGAGCCCCTGCTCCATGGCTGCACCTCTGCCCTACCTAAGGTGGGGAGTCGAGAGAGAGAGGGAACCAATAAGAGAGGAATTTGGACCTGGGAAGATGTGGGGGAGGACTTAGGGGGCCAGAGGAGGCAGGCAGGCAGGAAGGGAGACCTGATACCTTCTGGCTGGGACCAGCAGGAGAGAGGGGCCTTCCTAGAGATGTGAATTCTGGCTTGGGCCCAGACTCAGTGCAGCATCTGGATCGCTCCTCCGTCCTCCCAGCAGATGGCAGTGTGTGTATGGGATCCAGGGGGACAGCTCCTGTGATTGCCAGCTGAGGATTTTGCAGATTAGAGAGCAAGAAGAGAACAGCTGTCCTCCTTGTCAAAGATTTGGAGCTCAGACGAGGGGTCATTTATCCTGCTAAAGGATCACCCATCAGCCTCATGAGCTGCTAAGGGGAGGCTTACGCAGGGATGAGGCCAATAGTGGCAAATTACTTCTGTCTTTCCAGGTGTCTGGTCTACCCTGCCTTGCCCCATGCTCAGGCTCCACATGGGTCTTCAGGGGAATTAGAACTGGCTGCAGGCTTCAGGACACTCCTACACCAACGAAACCCACTCCTGTGTAGTCAGCTACGTGACCGTAACATTGCCTTCAACTCTTAGTTTAGAGCTGCTTCCAGCTCCCGAGTCCATTCCATACTATGTCCTGGGTGCTGCCCCAAAGGTGTGTCATGTGGCCCTGAGCCTACTCCCACCATCCCTTACGCTCAGCCCCATAGAGCTGCTCCCCTTCCCAAGGTGAATCTCCCTGTGTACAAACAGGGACCAAAGTAGCAGACATCTCAGCTCTTGTTGTCTATACCACACATCCCTCCCCTGAGCACCAGATTGCCCCCTACCTGCCTGAATCCCACAGGTGCGGACCCTCCATCTTGTCCTTGGCCTTTTCCCAGTCTGGGATTCAGGATTCTGGGCTCGGACTGAAGCACCGGCATATTGAACCTGGAGGGAAATAGCACATGGGACACCAGAACTACAGTCAGCCTGGCCCAAGAAGAGACACCTTAGTATTGCCTTGTCTTCTGCATGGACCCCATAAACTGCTCCACTGGAACCTCCAGATGTCCTTTGTCTTTCAGTAGCATTGTAGAAAGAGCCAGGGCTCTCAAGTTAGACACAGCTTCTAGTCTTCATTCTACCAGTTATCATCTGTGTAATGGGGCAAATGATTTCTTTCAAGAGCCGCAGTTTCTTCTTTTAAAACATGAGAATTTTAGTAGTATTTACCACAGAAGGTTGAGAGAATTTTAGATGAGCTCCAGTAAATAGAACCCATTCTGTTCTTGGTAGATTGGCTGGTAGAGACTCTCCAATGAGAGGAGGCTGATCATGGCAGGCATCCCACATTGGTCCTTCTGCAGAGACCTCTGTTATGGCTTGCATCTAGATGGCCCCCCAAAGCCTCATGTGGTCATAGATGGGGCTTCTCAGAGGTGCCTGGATCTAGAGTGTGTGACACCAGGATTGATTTATGGTGTAATGCTAGGACTAAAGGTATGAGTGCTACCCGCCCTAAGGGTGGTAACCCGGGTAAGATATAAGGGACAGAAAGAGGTTTGTTGCTTGTCACTTGCTTTTTTGTTGCTTGGTGCTTCCTAGTTTTCCATGGACTGTTTCTCCTCTGTGATGCCCTCTGCCATGCCACCCTCCCTTGAAGCCAGCTGACTATGGACCAAAGCCTCTACAGACTGTGAGCTAAATAAACCTTTCCTCCCTCTGATGTTGGGTGTTTTGTCTCAGCAATGAGAAGAGTAACTAAGACAACCTCGGAGGACACTGGCACCTGGTGGTATCTGGCTTCTGGCTCTGTCATTAGCTCTCATCTCCTGTCTCTGGGCTTGGGCTGGGTTAACCCAGACAGAATGTCAAGGATTATATTATTTGAGGACATTCTGGTCGAGTAAAGGTTTGTTAAGTACAGGGCTTGAGACATCGAGGGAGTTCAGAAAATAATGAATGGACTCCCTGAATTTAAAGACCCAATCCAAAAATGGACATCTGAAATGAGTAGCTACTTCTCAGGTGAAGAAGTACAAACGGCAAATGAGTGTACGAAAAAATGTTCAGCATCACCGCTCATTTGAGGAATGCAAATTTAAAAAAACACTGAGATTCCATCTCACTCCAGAAAGAATGGCTATCATTAAGAAATCAGCGAATAACAAGTGCTGGCAAGCCTGTGGAGAAAAAAGAATGCTTCTCCATTGTTGGTGGGCGTGTAAATTGGTACAACCACTATAGTCTCCATTTGACGCAGCCACTTCCCTTCTAGCTATCGTCCCAAAAGAGTTAGAAGCATCATGCCATATTGATTTATACATACTTATGATTATAGCAGCACAATTTATAACAGCTAAATCTTGGAAATAGTCCATATGCGCATCCAAAGACAAATGGATAAAGAAAACGTGGTATTTATATACACTGGAGTACTACTCTGCCATAAAGAAGGATAAACTTGAGTCATTTTCAGGTAATTGGATGCAACTCGAGACCATCATTTTAAATGAAATAAGTCAGACAATGAAATAAGTGAAATGAAATAAGTGAAATAAATGAAATAAGTTTAAATATCACATTGTTTCTCTTGTGTGAGAAACTCAAAGGGAAATAAGGAGCAAAATGAAGGATAGATATGGGGAAGTAGGAAGAACATATTCAAATGGAAGGGGAAGCAACGGAGGGGGAAGCAGAAGAGAAGGAAAAAATGGAAACCGAGCTTTTCTGAATGGAGAGGGGAAGAAGGATTGAAAGGAGGGGAGAGGAACAGGAAAAAAAAAGGAATTAAGATATATTATGTACAGGTACAAATTTCCTATGATAAATGCGGTAATTATGTATGGCAAATACATACTAATAAAAAATAAATAATAAAAAACAATGAATGAACGAATGAACCAATCAATGAACACTGTATTTCACAGACTGCAGTCTGGACCCTCTTGACTCGCTGGAGACATTTTCAAGTAGGAAAGCAGCCTGAGATAAGGGTTCCAATTCTCACACTTCCTGCTCTCACCCTGCTCAAGCCGCTGTGACTTGGGATACTTTCCTTTCTAAGCTTCTCATCCCCTGCTTAGAAATGGCACAGGCGGACCTCGTCAGCGTCAGTGTCTTCCTGCTCTGGGACGACTGGGTCCTGTAAGTTGAGGTTCACAGACCGAGAGCATCGAGAGTCATTCTTGTTGTGGGAGAGAAAACTTCATGGGTCATGGTGGCTCCCCAAATGGGACTATACACTGGGTGTTAGAGGAGTATTTTCCAGGGTGGGTAGAAGGGCATTATAGGCAGGACCAGGAATGACCATGGAGTCTGGACGGTGGCACTATAGCTGCTCCCGGACCGTACACTTCCCTTTGTCCTACAGCCCCAACCTGGTGACCCTGGCGGTCATTTCTCCTAGGTCTGTCCTACCAAGACCTGGGAAGGAGGTGAGAACATAGGGAAGGGCGTAGCGATGGTGTTTGTCGGCCTATGTGCCCGTGAGACCTAGAGTCGTGGGGAGCAAGCTTCTGTGTCCTCAGGGGCCATTAGAAGGCAAGAGCATCACTCAGACCAACATGGATAAGGGAGGTGAGTAAATGGAATCAACTTTCAGACACTCGAAGACTGAACCCCAGAGGGGCAGGACCCCAAAAGCCTGGGTGAAAGCTGGTTCCCCCTGGTGGCTGGAGGCCCTCGCTGGCAGGAGCTCACACTTTTTGCAGTGCTCGGTCATTAACTGGGCTGAGCCATGACTTCCTGCCTGCTTTTCCTCTACCAGTTGTCAATGTTTTCTCACTCCATGTGTTTTCTATATTTCCAGCTCCTTTTTATTCGTGATGTCTCAATTGCCATATCCCTCCCTGGCCCTTCAGGATTCATGGCCCCACACTCTACTGTACAACCTTTCTAGATTTTTTTTTTAAATCTTCTACTTCTGCTACGGTTGATATTTTTCATGTTTTATAACCCAGATTTCCAAAGGCGAGAATATGATTTGCCATCTCCTGGTCAGGTTCCAAGTTCTTGTCCAAGTAGCTGTGTCGGGGGATAGCGCAGCCTAACACTTGTTGCCTGGGAAGGACAGTATCAGCCTCTTCGATGGGTGGAAGAGGACTACTTACAATTGGGCAAGTTGGGATTGCACAAGGGAGTCTGACTGAGGGGCAAGTCAGGGATGTGTGCTATTCTCATAGTTGGCAAGATATGTGCCTTTGTATGAGGCTACGTCAACCCAGAGGAAGGGAGAAAGGGGCGGCTTTTGCAGAAGAGGAGTGGTCCTGTGATGTATCAGTTACTGATCAGCACATACCTTTTTATTACTTAGGACAGTGCATCTTTTACCTCCTCTTCTTTCCACTTTGTATTTGCTAGCTTTGGTTCATAACAAACCAAGCTTCCCCCAAATTTGTAGTTTAAAATGAAAACCATTTATTATTTCTCATGAGTCCATGGACAGGCTGAGTGGTCATGCTCATTTGAGTCTATTTTGATTGATCTAGGCGAAGCTTCTTCAGTGAGTCTCAGCTTGGGCAGGATGATCCTAGATGGCCTCACTCAGTGGCTCGTGGTTCTGTGACTGGAAGTTGGCTGGATGTCAGTTGGGGGTGCAGAAGAATTTGGGCTACACGTCCCTCATTAATTAGCAAGCTAGTCTGGACTTGCGTACACAGCTTCTCAAGGTTCAAAGAAAACAAGTAGAATCATGCAAAGCCTCTTTGTGTAGGCTTGGAATTTGCAGTGTCTCTTCTGCCATGTTATTTTGGCTGAGTTGCAATATCCACCCCAGATTCAAAGGACAAGAAAAACTCTTCGTGGGGCATGGTGGCATATGTCTGTAATTCCAGCACTAGGGAGGCTGAGGCAGGAGGATCATCAGTTTGAGGCCAACCTGGGTTGCATAGCGAGAACATCTCAAAAGAGGCTAGGGGGGTGCTTTTGATGGAATGTATTCCAAGTCACATTGTCAAAGGGAAAATAAAGAAAGAATAACTTTCAGCCATTTTTGCAATCTATCACAGACCACCAGCTGGGCCACAATGTTCCACTGCAGGCAAGGAGGAGGTGACCCAAAAGGGGACCTACGAATAGTTCAAGGGAACTCTTGTAAACAGAAACACATGAGATTGCTTCTTAGGTTTTTATTCAGCTCTAGTATTCTCAGAAGTAGGCTCGACTGGGTAAGGAGCAGGTGCAAGGGGCTTCTTATTCACTAAGTGTCCCTGTCTTTGCTGTCACAATTCATATAACATGAACTCGCATAATCGCCAATTCATCCCTGAAACTTAGAACATACTCTTAGCTGGCATAGGCAGAGGATTAGGAGGCTCTCATGTCTCTGGGGGCGAGCATCAATTCCCTGACCTCCCACTTTTTCGACTTCTTTCATCTACATACATATATGACTCTTATTTCTTGTCCTCATACTACTCAGCTACCCTTGCCTATAGGTTCAACCTTGACCTTGTCCTTACCCAAAATGCTTTACCTATGAAACCTTATTTTTCAGAATTTCCTGTGACCAAAGCCTCATATTTATTTCAATATTCATACTTCATTGTCCTGCTTCTACTGTTCTTGACCTAATTGTGCTTGGCAGTAACTCAACTCCTCCTTTTTCCTGAAGTCTTTCAGTCTTCTCCTGGCATTAGTTCATCACTATCCTTCCACTGGTCTATTAGATTTACCCCTGTCTCATCAACACACTCAACTCCTTTGACCTCTGTTTCTCCACTGCCATTGTTAGTAAATTCCTAAACTTGGATCAGTCCAAGCAGCCATCTTTCCTGTTCCTGCTCACAGGAAACTGAATGCCACTAGGGGCAATTGCCCAAATATACAAACCAGAATCCTACAAATTATGGTATCTTTTTCTGCCAGGCCCCCAACATTGCCCACTCATCCCCCTGCTGGTCCCCACATCTCTGTCTCTTGCATTCCACAGAAACTATTACGAAATTTATTCTCCTTTAACCTCCTGCTGCACTACATGCCACTTCACTCATTACTTAAAAAAAAAACTCTAAGAAATAGAAACCTTTGTACGGAAGGTCCTTTGATGCTTTCTCCATCAATAACAATCTGTAGCCTCTCCCTGACTGCTAGCTTTACCTCTAAATAGTCCTCAAACTCCAGCTTCTCCTTCTTCTCCCAGGTGAGCCACTTCAAAATTACACCCACACCATTCATATTTAGGTTTAGCCTTCAGGGGGGCATTGCTACATGACTGATGTGGAGGTCTGAGTGCAGTGTGGGGGACCATATCCGAAGCAAGACAAGGAAAGCTCAATCAGACCCGACCTTTGGAAAAGTTATCATTCAGGCACTAGAAACATCCAAAATGACCTCAAAGTCCAAAAAGATCATGGAAGGATCAGAGTTTCGGTTGTGGGACAAGAGTTGAGTCATAGGTGATGGTGTTACAGGAAAAGCAGATGAGGAAGGAATAAGGAAGAGTGGGACTAGTTGGTTCCTCTGAGCAGCCTCGGAATGTCCTTATAGTCTTGCTTGGCCTGTAAGTGCCATGTGCCAAAGAGACAGAGCTATAGATTGACTTAAATGTGTGGGAAACAGAAATCGCCAATTTCCTTAATGCAGAGGGTGGGATCAGGTTTTCCAGGATTCTCCTAGAGGAAATGGGATGTTCCTGAGAAGACAGGAGGTGGGAGGGGTCCTTTTTCCTGGCCTAGCCTACTCCTCGACAGCTGCACTGAGATGTCCCTGGTACCAAGGTTTCACCCTCCCTGTCTCAGTTTGACAGCCAGATTGAGAGTGAGGAGGAACAGGGCCAAGCCTGGGGCTTGGGACAGAAGGTCTTCCACATCCAGGAAGTCCTGCAGAACAGCTCTTGGTACACAGATGGACCTGAGTCAGTTTGGTTAAATGAACAATAAGTGATTCAGGACACAGTAGGATTGTATGGAAGATAATTTACCCATTTATTGTTTTCTTCCACCTACATAAGGCTGTTTGGGCTCTGGCTCTGTGAAGTCTATGCTCTCTGAGCAGATCCTGGTGGCCAGATGTGTTCTACCCCTTTGCTACCACACCAGATCGATCATGACACAGCCGGAGTTTTCCTTTTCTCCCTCCATCCCAGGAGACAACGTGCTTTTATGGGAAGAATTCTGGACTAGGAATTAAACACCAGTCCTGGTCCCTCCATCATTACTGACTTATTGCGTGAGTTTAGGAAGGTCATCTACCCTGGGGATAATTGTATTCATTAGTTTTCCACCACATAATGAAATACCCAAGATAATTAACTTAGAAAAGGTTTACTTGGAGGTTTCCATCCATGATCAAGTGGCCCTATTTATTTGGGCCTCTGGCAGGGGCGCAGGATGGCAATGTCAGGGAGCGTGTGGCAGAGTAGAACTACTTGCATCATGAGCCAGGAGTGAAAAGAGAGAAAATACAGAGGAAAGGGATGTCCTACATTTGCTACAGTCACTGGCACAGTCCCAGTGACTTGAGGACCTCCCACAAGGCCCCATCTACTACTACACTCACTTCTTGTTACTGGAATGTATGCAGTAGAGCAGCTATAATTATTGCACATCTATGTGCCATCTTATACATTTTCAATTTTTTAGTTATGTTCGACCAAAAATTGAAAAATACATAATTAAATTCCAACTCACTTATTCACGCCATGAATGGGATCATGGGGTGCCTTCTGGAGTCCTCACCATGCCTCCCCCACACACACGCACTTGGAGGGTCCCCAACCTCAGTCCCCTGGGCACTGGTAAAAGGCAAAGTGAAGGGAAGAGAAGAAGTTGTGTGTGGACATGAGAGGGCACATTTTACTGGAGCCAGAAGACGGACCTGAGGCTAGGAGAGAAAAGATTCCAAGTGTTTGGGAAGTAACAGATGTGCCATGAGACTGTCTGATGTTAGTGGATATTTTATAGGCTGTTTTCGGAGAGATCAGATGGGGCTGTGTGAAGAAATTCAGACCCAGGAAGGCTTTACCTGTCTCAGCCTAACAACCACGACTCACGGCATGACAGTCCTGCTCACTCTCTTCTCCCTTCCTCTGCTTCTCCCCACCCCGCGCTCTGCTTTGACAGCAGTGTAACTTACCTCCTTACCCTTCTCCAAATACATCTACCCCTTTGTGACTCTGGGAATGAGCCTGGTATAAGGGGTCAGATTGGAAGAAGAGAATGTGAGGAATCACGGTTGAGTGTTCAATGACAACATTATCCAGGCAGCCTGTTCCTTTCTGAAACTGGAGCTTCAAGCATCTTTGTACTAATTCTTTACCCATCCATTTATTTGATGAACATTAATTGAGCACATAACATGTACCAAGTTCAGTTTAACCATAATCACGAAAACGGGCGAACACATATGGGAACATTTTAGTTAAAAAGTAAAGTGTCAGGGATAGATGCCTAGGGAGTTAGAGCTTTTACTCTTCAGGTAATGGCACCTGGCTCTATTCACTCTGTAATTTGGGTAAAATATTTAATTTCTCTGTGCCTCATTTTCCTAATTTTAATATGCAAACAGTAACAACAACAGTAAGTATATGGTATGATGTTAGGTTGAACCATCTGAAATTGCCTCAATTCAACCATTTTTGAACCACAAACTCATCACTCTGCTATGGCTTAACCTTCCAAAGTCCTTGATGTAATACTTGGTAGAGAACAAACTACTCAGTAGGTGGTACATTTGTTTCCTATTATTTAGATGATACAAGCCTAATAGTTCTCTCACCTTGACAATCTCATGCTAAAATTTGGATAGGAAGCTCTTTCTAGTACCAACAGGAAAAGTTTCACTCAAGGTTAAGATATTAACACACCCAGTGGATTAGTTTTACTCAAGACTGGGGGACAATCATGTCCATGATTGAAAACAGGTAGAGACCAGCCCCGAAGCTACCTGTGTCTAGGAGTTGCGTTTCTTTAAGACTTACCTAGAGTGCTCTTGCTCACATTATTTAAATACAATGTTAACTATTAAAGCTAACTCATTTTCTTTCAATTGTTTTAATGGAGAATTTTCTTTATAAGAAATCATAATGGCATGGAAGTCATCTCTGTTCTTAATAACATAATGTATCTGTTAATCACACACATACCCTACATACACTCATATACACACATATTTTTAAGAGTCAGGGAGTACGATGTTCCAGGTCATCTGCTGACTCTCTGCTCTTGATTTCCAACATAGACTCAACCCAAAGCCCTGAACAGTAACTCTGCTGCCATCCCAATACCAGACTGCACAGAAATTTTCCTGCCACCCAGGCAATATCTCAAACACAAGCAAAATGAAGACCAACTTTTGCCAAAGCACACATACGCTACCTGGGATCCAGCAGCCAATGTGGTCTTTCTCAACAGAGGCCTCCCCAGCCTCATCCTAACCAGCAGCATTTCCATCAGTTCCTCTGGTTTTCCATGCTTTGACCAGAGTCTCAATAAATTTAGAGTGTTCCAGGGCTTCCTCTTTTGCTGGTCTCTCAATACCTTTCCAAATTAATTCCAAAGGCTCTTAAGCCACATGGCCAGACAACATCACAGCACGGACTCCACTTCTCTGTTATCAATTTCTGTCTTAGGTAGGTTTTCAGAGCCAATGGTTGTAAGAGAGCAGATTTAATAGAGAGGACATTTATAAGTTACAATATTTGCCCACAAGCCAAATTCAGGAAGTGCTGAATATCCATCTAGGCATTGGAGACCCAAAAGATCCAATCAAGAGCTGGGAGCACACAGCACTGTCCCATGTATGTCCGTGTCTGCAGTTGATGGCTGAAGAAATCTTCACCGGAACCAGGACACGATGTTCACAACAGAGATGACCACCAGAGCTCCCCGGAAGCAACAGCAGCCATCCTTGACGACAGCAAGGCCCCGAGCTCCCTCCTTGACGAGGACAGCTGAGTTCCTTTCAGAAGAACCAGCCGCAGCAGAGCTTCTCTTGGGAAACAGCCCGCCAACTAGCTACGGCTCCTACTCTGCCTTATGTTGCGTCAGCAACAACCCTCAGGTGGATCTCGTACACCCAGCATCACACCAACTCAGTCCAGCTGGGCGTTCTGGCTCACGTTGACCACGTTAGGTCCACCACAAGGTAGAAGCAGAAGCATGTTAACAGCCTCTCTGCTGGGGAGAGTGTAGTGCTCAGGACTGTGGGGAAGACAGGTCAAGACAGGATGAGAATCTGTTTTCCGGAAAGCTTGAAATCACAAGAACATGGGGTCTGGAAGCCAGGACCCTGGAGGAAGCCCCCCTTTTTGTTGTGTCTTCTGTGGAATGACCCACACAGGCAACACTTTCCCCGGAGACATAGAAGGTTCCACTTGTTGGAAGTCAGTCCACTGCACCCGGTGTCCAGAGCTCGTCCCGCGGCAGCACCGGGCTCTGCCCAGGGCCCAGAGGTGAAGGGTTAGCAAGCAGCACGATCAGTCAGCTTTTCCATGAGTGCCTTGCAAGCAAGGCGGGCTTCTCAGGACTCTGGGGGGTTTCTCAATCTCTCTAGGGCTCTCCTTGCAGTTCCTCCAGTCAGGACCTGATTCCTAGTTTTAGGCAAGTGAGGCAAGACAGCGAACACTGCGGTTTCTGAGGTCTTCGGACTTGGCAGAACAAAAATGCACCAACGCCTGCTGCAGTTACAAGCCCCTTCCTCATCCCCCCTTCTTCCTCATCCCCCCTTCCAACCTCTCCCCGGTCCTTAAAAAGAGTATAATGGTCCCTGAAGTCCCTTCAGCTCTTATGAAGAAGGCTGTATTTTTATTTAGGGAGTCAACTAAGGAGTGGCAAAAATACTCCGTGGTGTGCCAGGCATTGCCTTAGCGAGGGAGAGCCTCACCCCACATGTTGCTCACCAGGCAATGGGGACTCGGAACGGGAGGGGCTCACGCAAGGTCACACAGCAAGTCTCCTTTCCTCGCTCTAATAAGCTTTTCTATCCACAATACTGTATTAAGTGCCAAACTGCAGGCCACCCCCAAGGAAGAAGAACTAAAGAAGCAATCTCAAAGTCTGCATCTCAGCCATAGAAGCCTCTGTGTTACAAGGCCCTAAGGAAATGCAACCCCCCAAGTTTGAATTGAGGAGGCCCCCTCTTGAAAAATCAGTTAAAATGCCCTCCTTTATGCACATGCCAACTTTGACTTCAAAAAGACTTTATTCCCAAGGATAAACAACCCCATGTTTGTGTAATATAATTAAGTGAAGGCATCTTTAAATGTCATACTAGCTTGTGCCCATTTCAAATTGTTATGCATCAACAGAACTTAACGAGATAGCCAAGGCTTCTCCTTGCTGCGAGACTGAGATAAGCCGCAGCACTGTGGGCCCTTTAATAGATTGCCAAAATAAAGCATTTTCTATGCAAATTATTCATGCAGTGGGACAGCTAATCGCTTGCCAAGAGCCCGCCCACCGCCTCTCTGCAATTAGTCGTGAAGTTGAAGGAGCTCCAAACTCCGCAGGCGCGCTCAGGGCCTCCTGCTCCTGTGGCTTGTTTTCAGCTTAGCAGAAACTTTCTTTCCCCTTGTGGTAGGGCCCGGACACCTTGCAACAGAGACAGCTGGGTGAAGGAAGGGCGTGGGTAGGGGCAATAGCCAGAGAGCTGAAGGTCAAAGTGGGGGTGGTTCTCCCTGGATTGTTGTGATCCATCTCCTGACTTTAAGTGTACAGTGTGGACTTGGGCAGTTATTGCACCCCGAGCCTGTTTCCTCAGCCACAAAATTGGGTGGACATTGGTCTAGTCTGAGGGCTCCAATAGTCTGGGGTTTTGAGGATGAATAGCAAGAATTGGGAGTAAGCTCAGCCCTCTCCAAGCTCAAGACAGAGCCCACTTTGTGCCAAGCAAAGCCAGAAACTCAAGGTCAGGATAGGGATTTGGATTCAGGAAAGCCTGCAGGGTCCCACCCAGCCTGTCACCACTCCTGTTCTGGCAACTGTCGTCATTGGCATAGGAAGACTCTACAGCAGCCAAAGGAGAGTCCCAGATAGTCCAAACAATCGGAGCTCTCCCTCCCTCACACAAGCCAGACAGCCCTCCTGTGGTCTCTCTTTGCCTTTCTCTTAAGTCTGTCTCTGGGTCTTCTGATGTCTCTCTTCTGATGTTCTGTCACTGCCTCTCACCCTCTCACACCAACAGCTGGCTGTGGGAGCCTTCTGAAACATAACTAGAACAGATTTGGCCCCGGAAAAGAACACTGGAACCTCCTGCCCTTATACTATCTTGTGTGGGGCAGTAACCATGGCCTAAGAGCATACATTCACTCCCAAAGGGACTGGAATCAAAGCTCTGGCCCAGAGGAGAGCAATTTTGGCCTCTAGTTCCAAAATTCAGTGTGATGGGGCAAACGAAGTGGTCCAAAGGAGAAGACTTCCTTGGTGAGGGATCCAGGAGTCCTGTGAAGTAAAAGTCACATGTGTACCATAGGTGGTGGGAGAAGGGAATGTTCTGGTATCTGAGCAGCTTCAAAGCTAATTGCAAACTTGATAGGTTAGGTTAGGGCTTGGGCTAACCCATGGCTTCTCAAGTCAATTCTCTGCTTACTTGACAGAAGACTGTATTTCTCATTAGAATTTAACACATCTGAATGGCAGTCATTGAACTAGTTGAGTGATGGCTGGTGCATACTTGCCTTTTGTATTCTTCAACAGCTCTATGATACGCTGAGAAGCCTGGAAGGGCACAGATGAAAGGATCATTTGTTGGACTCTGAGCACCAGCTATGCACCTCCCCACACATTGCTGGTGACTGACAGCCCAGAGTGTGTGGCGGAGCGTCTCCTAGGTGGGGCGAGCAGCTCTAGAAGTGCCCATTAATTCTCCCTTGCAGTAGCTGAGACACTGAAGGCCCCCTGTTCCTAGAAGGAAATCACCCAGGAGGACCAACCCATGGAGACTGTGCTGCTGGTTCACATCAAAGGCAAAGGAACTGATCAGATGGGTCAGCCACCTTTGGGGGGGGAAGGAAGTTCACCAGCTCTGGACCCTCATTCTGGTCTCACTCAGTTCACATGTGGTGGCTGCCAGGACTTATGATAATTTTATTCTAATTGTTTTGGGGATCAAGATCCTTCTGGGTCGCCTGCTCAAGACATCATCTTTCTAAGCTCAGAGCTCCACTTTGCTTAGAGCAGCTTCCCCCACTGCCCCAGTCCCTAATCCCCTGTGGCTAGGTCCTGTCAGCTGTTGACACACAGACCTCCTTGCAGCTCATTCTAGAGGGAGCAAGGCTCTGAATTCCTCTCACTATGCTCCATGATCTGCAGAGTCCTCTCCACAGTGCTGGATCAGGGGCACTGAGACTGAGCTGGGTTATGCTTGGTCTTTGCCCGTTGCCTCAGGGCCTCCTTGTTTCCTTTTGATCTCCCGTGAAGCAGCTGAGAGAAGGTGGTGTGCAATCGTGGTGGGCTGTCCCTACCCGCCTTGTCCTAGGCTGCCTCAAGTCCAGATCCCTCTCAGTTCTTCTGCCTCAGTGATTGTGCTTATTCATTCACATGCTGAGACATGACCAAGCCTGCAGCTCTGAGCGTGTGGTCTGGGCTGGGGAAAGGCAGGGAGAAAGCATAGTTGTCAGACTCTGAGTCTCCCAGAGAGGGCAGTGCTGAGAGGGTACAAGAACAGGACAGCAGGTTGAAGGGAGAAGATGGGATATGCCAACAATATAAAGTACTTGGGAAACTGCCCACTCGGGAAGTAGCTGAAGCCTGACTTTGTGCTTTGAGCCCTGGTGAGAAGATAGGTAATTCCCCTGTACCTTCTTCTATGAATTTCTCTACTTCCTTCTCCTCCCTTCCTGATCCATGGCCCCTCCTGCATAGAAGAACTGCTGAGACTCAGCTCTCCTTTGGGCATTGCAGCATCTGGGGACCAGCCTGGGAACCCACTCTCCCATCCAGAACATTATTTCTATGGAAAATGCATGTGTCTTCCCAGTGAATTTCTGGAGGCAGAGTCCTGTCTAGCCAGAGCTTGTCTGCACTGTTGGTCATATGCAGCCTTCTTCCAAACTGGATAGGATCTCCACAGGCATAACCATGGCAGTCTGCTTCTCTGCGGGCCATCCTAGCATTCCCAAAGCGCCTTGTGCATACCAGTGTTCAAGACATACCCTCTGTGGCTCAGGGAAAGTGACTCTATACTACAGCAGGGCCCTGAAATGTGTATAATTAATCCTTGCCTCCCTCCCAACCAGGCAATTCTAATACACAGGCTGGGGATGTGAACACTGATATTATCTACTGCTTCTCAAATTTCAGTATGGGTGTCTTCCAGAGAGCCGGAAAAAACAGAGTTCTGGGTCCCATCCTTATAGGCTCAGATTCTGAGACATTTCTCCTACCAGCCTCCCAGGTGATGGATACAGCAAGTTCATGGATCACATTTAGGGTTCTGATCTAAAATGTACCCCAAAAGTCTCGTATGTTCAAAGGTGGGATCTGGTCCAAAGAGGCAGGTCACTGAGAACACTACACGGAAGAGTATATTTTTGTCCCTGGCTCCTCCTTTCTTTTTCTGCTTCCTGGCTACCATGGGTTTAGCAGTTTTCCTCCACCATGCCCTACTGCCATGCCATTTCTGCCTTGGAGGCAGCCAGCCATGGACTGAACCCCCTGGAAGCTGTGAGCCAAATTTAACCTCTCCTTCTCTACATTGTGGGGGCTGGGTATTGTGCCTGTCCAGCAGTTGGAAAGCCGACTAGAACAAGTAGCATGAGTGTGGCCCAGTCTCTCATTTTCCTGAGAAAAAGACTGAACTGAAAGCAAAGCAAGACAAGGGATGCTGGCTGCCCATCCAAATGTCTAAGTCTATGAGGACTTAACTTTTTACTCTAGGAAGGCAACAAAATCGGGCCAAAACCAGTGGGCAGTGTTGCCACATGTTGGGCCACTGGCCTGGCCAAGATGGCTGGGGCAGGAAGAATGTTGCTGTTGCCATTGGCTGGTCCCTCAATTGACAGGTTGTCATTGACAGCAGAAATTTGGCCAATGGCAATCAATCAGGGGGCCTGCACGGCCTTAAATACCAGCAGAGCAAACAGCCACAGACAAAGCTGCACCATATATCAATTACCAAGAGGCTGCGTGCTCTTCTGGGTGGAGGCAGCCAGAGTAAGCGGCCAGGGCTGCTGCCCCAGCTGATAAGGGCCCGCATTGTTCGGGGACAGCTGGCAGCCCGATAAGGGCCTGCTCGCCCGAGATAATGGCAGTGGGCAGGCGCCTCGCGGCAGTTTAGAATTTCTTGGGTCTCCAAGAAAGGTTCTATTAAGCCCACTGACCCCAATTGAATATTAATTAGCTAATTAACGGATTTATTGTTCCACGCCATTTCTGGAGAGGCCGTTTTTTTCGAGTGCCATTATTTTTGTAAATGATTTTTCGCATTGTGCATAATTGAATCTTTGCAGCTGCCAGCATCTTCTGCATGATTTGGCAAAAAAAAGGAAGCAGAAGCACTTAGAGTTTTCTCCCCCCACCCTCTCTCTGAACAAATGTTTTCAGCCCCTCCTGTTAATGCTGGAGGAGGGGAGCGGGGAGGGGGGCCGTCTCTGTTTCACAGGGTTATTTTTTAAGCCCAACTGCAAAGTCCACACTCCTTTTTCCTGTCTTTTGAAGGCAGCTGAGGACCGAGGCACTCCGGGCGGTCCCGCAGCAGCCCTTTGTCTGGCTGTCTTCAAATTGGCCAGACTTAGCTTTTTTCAGCCCCAACGCCTTCAAGCATTGTGCTTTCTATTAGGGGGCGGGTAGAGGGAACAAGGCCTGAGCTTGTCCCACCAGAGCTCTCTGCAGAGGGAGGCCAGCTCCAAATGACCAGAGGAGGAGCTCTGAGAGTGAGGCGCGCTGCCCAGGGCTAGTCCTGGGTGCTCGCACCTATCTACCCCACCCTTCCCTACTGGAGCCCACCTTGGGCCTGGCTGCTCTGAAGGAACAAAACTCTTATGCCAGCACCTCTCTGCTTCTTTTTAATAAGTCTTTGCTCTAAATCCCACATCAGGGTTGCCTGGCTCCTTGGAGTTGGCATCTGCCCATAATAAGTTGACCTAGATGGTCCCACAGGCAAATGACAGATTGAATCAAGCCCATTCCTCTGCAGAGGGTCTGCAATAGGGGGGTATACGTGCTGGGGTGGGGCTGGCAGGGGCGGCTTGGCAATATCGTCAGGCAGCATGGGGAGCCCCGTAGGACCTCCCTGCCCCTTCCGCATGGATAATGAAGCCAGGAGCAGGCCGAGGCTCCAGGAATATTAGTCAGGGCCCCCCAGTGGGTGGATCTAAGGAAAGCTTGTGCCCAGGACCTGCCCCTGGCCACCAGGGGCTGCAGAGCTTTATTGGGATTTTTTATTAAGCCACCTCTTCCTGCCCCTTCCTGTCCTGATCCTACTGTCTGTGCTCAGAAAGTGGCATTCGAGGCTTTTCTTAGCAGAGAGATGAGTCAGGAAGGAGTTTTTGAGTTGTTCTCTACAGACTCTGGCTGGGACCAGGGTACATACTACTTCCTTTTCCTCTGGCTGGAATGAAGTCTAGTGATAGACTGCCAAACTACCATGGAGAGCCCCTCCAGCTGCAAAGTTTGTGGAAAGAATGATGTTAGGTAACACATGTATATGTACTTCGAAATATCATGATATGCACAGTAATTACGTATCACTTCCTGTCAACTAAAATAATTGTAGAAGGAATGCTAAGAATGGATTGTGACCCTTGGGGTTTGAGAATAGGTCATTCAGTCTGCATTTGAACACCTCCAGGAATGGGAACCTCACTACTACTAAGGCAGCTTGAATATTGAGAAGGATTATCCTTATATAGTCTTCAGGTTCCTCCCTCTTACTTCCACATAGTCTTCCTCTCCACGTGATGCCATTCAGTTAATCATCACCTCACCATCTCCATCATCAGCAACACCATAATCGTCATCATAATCAAAGTACCTAGTATTAACTAAGGAACCTCTATGCCACAAAGATCATCTTCTTCAATCATCTGCACTTAAGAAAAAATTAGCTTGGTCCTCCCCAAGATGCTAAAAGTGTAGGTTTTCCTGCATCCCCAGAATCTTCCCAGAGACCCCTCCTCTGACCCCACTGAGCTGAGAACTAGGACCTACATCTGGGGTTAATAAAAGAAGGAGGCCCCCAGCCAAGAGGCCATGGAGGTTGCGCTCACCTGGCCTGCTCTTCTATTAGTGTGACCGTGTCAGCGCTGGCAGAGCACCTCCTGCAAGCACACAAATCTCAGAAGACTTGTGTCCTTTCTAAGAAAAGAGAGTGTGACATGAGCCACTCAGGCCAGGGCCAGCAAAGGCCCTAAGGCAGGCTTTCTACTTATTCCAACCAACTTACAGATAACTCAGTTTTACTGGGGAAACTCTCTTAACTACATAGCACCTGGGAAGCAGAAAGAGATGGAAGGAGAAGGGAGAAAAAGTTAAAGAGATGCAGATGTAAAGGAAGGGAGAGATGAAGAGGCAGGGAAAGAGTCTCAGGGGAAAGGCAGAGAGCTTTGGCAAGGAAAGGGCTTTACGGGGGCATGGCTGGTTATCAAAGTGTCCAGCATGGGACATCTGAGTCCCTTTCATGCATCCAAGGCAGGAGATGAGAGGGAGACCAGATGTAATAGTTTCTTCCTACAGTCACAGCTAGACCATGCCTCAGAGCTAGGGCAGGCTGAATTGCACATGCTACCTTCAGAGCCTGCTTTTGAGACCCCTTTCTGGCTGATGCCTCAACCCTAGAGAAAGGTGGCTTCCAGTTTTTGCCTGCCAGTAGATCCCTGGGGGTGCTGTGCTCAGGACTTAGCATGGCCACTACCTTCATGGGTCCTCTCCTCAAGCAACAGGGTCAGGAAGGGTAAAAATGCCAGTGTGGATGTGAATGAATGAAGTTCTGGATACAGAGAGAACAACCACTCTTCACCTGCAGCCCCAGACCCTCCTTTCTGGCTCTCAGAAAAGTCGAGTACAAGATCTGCTAGTATCTGAGAGGAAAATCAGAAAAACAGCCCTTGGACTCTCAGGCTTGGGGAGCTGTCCGTGGTCTCAAACGCTTTCTGGGCAGGGATGCCTAAAGGCAGGGCCAGAGACGGCCTCATCTGAAGGCCATCCTGCCCGTCTCTGAGTGCCACCGTGCTCAACTCCAGTGGGTGAGGGTGTGGGCAGAGCTACTGAACCCTTCAACTGAGCACTCTGAATCAATCTAAGAAGTTGGAAGGACCAGGGCATGAGATTTGATGCAAGCAGAAAGTTGTACCACAGCAAGGGGCACAAGTCTTCACTTTTGGAGTCCTTATAGGGTATAACAGTAAAGATGCTTTGGCAGAAACCCCTGACTCAAAGGGACCTAAATAATAAAGGCATTTTGAAGTAGAGCAGGCGCCAAGTATGTGCTACCAGCAGTTTAATTATGCCACTAAAGACATACATAGCTTTTTCCATCCCTCCATTTTGTTTCTTTGGTGTCATTTCGATAGTAAGACTGGTTTCCTTTGATGTCAACCAGTGGCACAGAGTTAGCTCTCTCATTATCCACACACATGGAGAAGACAGAAGGCTTCTGCTCCAGCTGAAGAATGGATGATGAGGACAATTTGGATACCTTCTCACCCTGGAGCAATAGAAGGTTTTAGGTACACTCTTCTGTGGAATGGAGGTTTACAGGCACCCAAATGTCCACCAAAGCGTGTCTTGAGAGACACTTTTTTGTTCCTGTGAGTGAAAGGAAAACATTCATGTTTTGGCTCTAGTTAAACCTCTCGACCGTGGATGCTTTCATCCTCCTGCATTTGCCCTGTAGGAATTCACCCTTGATGCAAGAGCTAATTCTCACTAGAAGAATACGTATTCCTCCGAGTTACCTGATTTTTATTTCTCTCCAGTAATTACCACCTGGAACTATCGTACCAAGTATTTACTTCATTTCTGATCTTGTTTTTATTGCAGCTAGACCCTCCATTCACAAAAAATGCCCCAATCTTAACCATTTTTTAGGATACTGGTATCACTCTTAATTCATTTCTTAATGAGTCCCAAATTCCCTGGTTGAGGGAAAGTGCTGAGGAGATGATCAGAGTTCACTTCATCTGACAATAAATTATTTGCCCAATGCAAACATCTTTCCTTTAGCCATTTGATTCTCTGTGATTGAAGATGCCCTAGGAGCAAGAGTGGATAAAAGACCCTGGGAAGAGATCCATGAGGCTGGGTTTTTTGAAAAGAGAAAAAGCAGACCTAGGGACTTCTGGTTGGATGGGAGCATTTGCCTCTGTATCCCCAAGAGTGTTCTTGCATATGCTTTTCAATGTATATAAAACAAAAATTCCAGCAAGGGCTCCCAAAGAGCAAGTCATGCAAAACTCACTCCTCACTTGGGCAGTAGAAGCCCTCCTCCGGTGTCTGCCTTGTCTCCAGCCCTGGCATCTGCTCCCTCTGATCACCCTTTATGCCGCCCCAGAGCCGCCTCTCAAAATGTGCAGATCTGATCATGTCCTCGTTCTGTGTACAAAGCTTTGACATTTCCCTGTCGCCTTGAGGATAAAGGGCCCTCTCCCTAGGCTGCACGCGAGCTCCTGCCGGCAGCCGTGCCGCCGTCCTCCAAGGCCCCTGTGCTCTGCATGTGCAGGCACACTGAGGTCTGGGCCCCCCTCTGGCCAAGCCCCACTCTTCCCTGTCCCTTTACCTGGTGCCTGATGCTGTGCGTATCTCCCCGTTCGACATTTCCAGTGTCCTTTCCTCAGAAACTTTCCCTTCTCCTGGACAGTTAGTCCTCTTCTATACTTTCTGCAGTCTCTTTTCATAGCTCTGATGTGACACAGACTGCACTGAGTTATGATTTTTTAACAGGCTGGCACCTGACTCGCCTCCTCTCTGTGGTATTTCTTGAGAGCAGGACATTTTTTTTTTTTGTCTCTCTTGCCTTCTTTTACATTACACACACAGCTTACTTTTGGTAGGTAGAAAGATGGATGGGAGGAGGGATGGAGGGATGGATAGGCAGATGGGTGGATGTATAAAATGAGCCTCAGTAGACTGCTCTCAGGACTACCTAACCGTGTTACAGATGAGGAAATAAAACACATTGTAATGTAGGTAGGGTGTGCACAGGAGATAACAGAAGTCAGATTTCCCGCCTCTTGTTGCAAGGGACCTGCTCTGTGGTACCTTAGGTGTAGACACTAATGCAATCAGTACATGAGAGCGAATGTACGGGAATCATGTTGTGAGAGTTTTGAAGAGGGAGTAACCTATACAGCACAAAATGCCAGAGAAGAAGCAGATACTAAGCTGCTTCCTGCAGAAAGGCTAGCTAGAGCTATGAATAAAGTCCTTACAGGTACCGGGGAATCTTTAATGTTGACTGCTTGAGACAGAAGAGGGGATGTTTGGGAGTAAAATGTGTTTAGAGTTGAAATGGGGGACAGGGGTAAAGGGAAACTGGACATCACCACACGGGATCGGGAGCTCAAAACCTGTATCCATTTTGGGACTGTGGAATTGGTACCCTTTCCTTACCCAAACATCCAAATATCGGAAAGCAAAACCAGAAGATGTACAGGACTATTAGGGCATAGGAAGGGGAGTTAGTATCTCACTCTTCAAAGGGCTCCTTGTAGTGAGGGTCACTGGAAAAAAAACTAGTGGTGGAAGATAGTGTCTGATCCCTGCTTGTCCTAGAAATTTGGGAAGGCCTTGAGGTTTCCAACAGAATAATTCATGTTCTCCCCCTTATATTCCCCCATCAACAGGGCTCAGCTATGAGTTAAACATCGGTGTTCATATTCTGCTGGTGAAGCTGGGAAGGAAGCATGTGAGGCCAGTTCACACCACCTGTCCCTTGGAAGGGGACTGATGGGTTTCTAGAGTGTAGGAAGGGGAGGGACCTTACAGAGTATATAGCACAGTCCTCAATGAATACAAGGAAAACAGCCCAATGGAGCCCAGAGTCTAAGAGGCTCTAGAGAGACTTTTTGGAAGGCAACTGAATTATGGGGACACTATAGCTAAATCTGATATTAGGAGGCGGGGCCTGGGCAGGAGAGGTGGGTCACTGGGTGCATCTCCCTTCCCAGTTCCTCCCTTCAATCTCTGCATTCTGACTGCCACAGTGTGAGCTGCTTTCTTCTTCCCAGGCCCTTCCACCATGCTGCTAACCATGCAAGGGCCGAAACTTCTGAAATGTGAGCTAAAACAAGCCTCTCCTCTTTTAACTTCAGAGTGTCAGACATTGTCTCAGCAATGAGGCAAGTGACTATGCCATGGCTGAAATTAAGAATGCACATTCTGATTTGTTTTGTTTACTTTTCTGGTTCTGGGCAGGGGTCAGAAAGGAAGAAGACAAGTGTCACTATAACAGGCGGTGTCAGCATCATTTTCCAGAGGTAGAGGGGCCTGGGCAGGTATAGAGCTGAGCTGCCTCTGGAGGTAGGGAGCTCCTGTTTTCCAGAGGAAGGGCACATCACAACCGCAGGCGGTGCTTTCCACCAGCTCTTCCACCTTGTGCAGCTGCTCAGAAACCGAAGAGGTGCTGTCTAGGAAGCTACAGGACCATGGAGAGCTCCAGGGAGGCCTGCAGCCCTTACTGGCTCCCCTTGCACACAGAGTGTTCGGGTCTTGGATTTGGGCGGGGAGCTTGCTGCACAAAGGCCCCAGAGGCACAGGTTCCTGCCTACTATTCAGATCTTTCCCTCCTCCTCAACACCTCTCCATTTGACCTGCCAGCCTGAGCTCATCCTGCCCAGTTCCATGCTCAGCCTTCCTGGCTTTCCTGAGATGTTTGCCCAGAGCGGGAAGAGCCTCTGTTGCTACCCAAGAAGGTTCCGTGAGGACCCACTGCTGATGTGAGGCTGAGTGGAGGACAAGAGCAGGGCCCTCCTTGGATGGGAAGTGTTTAGTAATTAGCCTTAATGAGGAGGGAAGGGTAGCCCATTTCATTGCACGAAAATGGGATTTTTAAATCATTTCAAGGGCTGTGTCAGCTCTAAATGGCCTGTAGTAGGGCCTCAGAGGGGCTGGTAATTAGCTCTCTTGTCTTTAATGAAAGCAAACGGCCAGAGGAGAGGGTCATTTAATGAACACTGGGATTAACTTCCGAATAGGCCCTAAATGAGCAGGCAGGTGCAGCAGGGGGTACAGGATAGGGTCCGACCAGCTGCAGCCCAGGCAAGGGGCAGCCAGCTCATGAGAACCTAAGAAAGGGGTCCAAGTTGTCCCGAGTCCCATGGAGCTAATGATTACCTCAGCTCTTTGTGCAAAGTCAGTTTCACTACACTCTGAGAGAGAGAGAGAAAGAGGCTGGGAGTAGACAGTGACCTGGTGTGCCCAGACCAGGCATGAGGGGCCTACTGTTGCTTTGACAGGGTTTTGAAAACTCACAAACCTGCATGAAAGATGCCCAGAAGGAGAGAGAGAAGTGTGTGTGCACAGGAGACAGCAACACACACTTCCTCCCGGGGCCGCTTAACGGGGGCAGCAGACAGGAGCGTGCCAGCCTCAGCCTGTGCGGCACAGGTAGGAACCTGGCAGCCTCAGGCCACCTCTGGACCCCGGGAGCCAGGAGGGCCCAAGGAGCCCAGAAGCCGAGCCTCAGTCCCGTTCCTCCCCCACCAGAACAAACCAGCCAGGCAGAGTGGAGCAAAGGCTTGAGAAAAGGAAAAGGAGGCCGGTTTTGCCAGCTCCCAGTGTCCTGGGGCCCTCTGGGCATTGCAAATTCCTGCTTTTACAGCAAATTGTCTTTTTCCCTAGAAAACTAGTCATGCAGAGTCTGCAGAGAAACCTGCTTTCTGGATGCATCTTCTGTGCAGGGCAGTAATTCCAAGTGTTCAGAACAATCACACCAGAATCCCCAGAAGCTATAGATCCAGCCAATGTGTCCCCAGTTGGTGGCATTAGGGAACTTGAAGACTGGTGATGGCAGCCAAGAACCTAAACCCAATTTCTTGGCATTTTAAGGAATAATATTTCTTATTAACCTGGAAAACAAAGGGAGAGAAGCTCAGTGCCGGTGTTGGGCTGAGTGGTTCTTCCTCTCCTCTACCTACTGTGTGTCCAAGCAGTATCCTAAGCCAGAATGCAAGTCATGGGATTTAGGGGGCAGAGTCCTAGGGCAGGATGAGGGCTGAGAAACCAGCCACCAACCTAGCTGGCTCCAGTGTGGCCCTGGCCACCACTTTCTTTCTGGGCCTCAGCTGTCCCAAAGCAAGGCCCTTGGATATAATGGTCTCTAAGGACAGGCAAGCAAAGGTTACCTGCACTCACTCTATCTAAACAGGCTTTCTTCCAACCACTCTCTCTACTTGGCAGTCTTTAGCTTGTTATTGTCTATGTGTTTGTTAATGTCTGCCTCTCTCCCTCTCTCTCTCTCTCTCCACCTCCCTGTTTGTTCCCTCACCCCCATGTTCTCTCTCATCTCTCTCTCCTTTCCTCTCTCCAGCTCTGTGTTCTGGCTCTGATCCCTGATCCCACCCTGTGCCTGTGCTGGCTGACGGGCAGGAGGTCTGGGGGAAATCTGAGAAGCTGTTGACCCACCATGGGGAGATCCTTCTTATTCCTCAAGTTCAGGGGGGAACTCCACTAGAACAAGAGCTGTGGCCCAAGACTGCCTCAGGAACCCAGCATCCTCAGGCTCCAGGAGACAAAACTGAACTTGCAAGAACTGTAGGAAACCCCAGTCCCTCAACAGGACCCCCCACTCTGCTCAGAGAGCAGATCCAGCAAGTAAGACCCTGTAACTAATGGGCTGGATCTTCTGGACTAGCTTATCAGTGAAATCTGGTTATGTCCCAGAGAACACATGGGAATCGAGAGAGTGCCAACCCCAGCCCAAGTGCCACGGGCAGCCAAAGGGCACTTGGACCCCTAAAGGGCTGGACTTTCTCTGCAAAGCTCAGGGTTAGTGTTCCAGTCTGAGGACCTGACTATTTGACCTGGGAGTACATGAGAGCTGAGAATCAGGGTCTGGGCAGCAGCCACTGGGAGCCTGGGGTGTGACCTGTGTGTGACTGTGGTCTGGAGAGAGGAAGAAACTGGTGTTTGGGGGAGCCCCAGAAGCACAGAGGGTTTCTATCAGCTCTCGTGAAGGAGAAAGGTGGTGCTAGAATAAAAACTGCTTGGGGGAGTCCAAACTACGTGAAAACAAGTCAGTCCCCTCCCACCCGTACCCCATTGGAAATAGGCTTTCCAGGGGCATTTCTCTCCTGAGCTGCAGGCCCTCCTCCCCAAACACGTCCAGGGCATCGTCCAGCCTTTCCTCTGCCCAACACCCTGGTGGCTGCTCTGAGCAGCAGCTGCCTTCCTCCTTCCTGGGTCTCCCCTGAACCCCTGGAGAGTCAAGAAGGTCCACTCCAGGTACAAGGAGCCCGCTTGAGATATGTCCCATGCTCCAAGAAGGGGATATAAGTGGCAAAAGGAGTTTTTACAAAGTGGAAAGAACTTTTATGTGAAACTTACTGTTCACACACTGGGCTCAGCCAGGAAGGGACAGTTTGTCAGTGTTGGAGAAGCTGGGGCTTTTGGGGGAGATCGACATGGCAGTGGGAGCCCAGAGATGATGCTAAGTTGGGGGCAGACCCACTGGAGGATGGCTGTAATTGGGTGACAAAAGTGCCACCAACAGGAAGGGACTCAATCTGCTTTGATGGTACCAAGAGTCTGAAAAGATCTGGGACACCCTTTGACCTTATTTCCCAGAACAGGAAGCGCCCACCCTTGTTGGGATAAAGCAATATGAAAGTCTTACCCAACGCCAAGTTTAGAAGTGAGGTTTGCTTATGAGGTTTCCGATTAACTAGCTCTTTTCTGGATTATACATGTGTGTGTAAAACACACACACACACACACACACACACACACACACACACGATGTTTGATCTGATTCTTTTCTCTTGATAAAGCAGGCTTGGCCAAGTATTTTTCTGAACCAACCCATCTCTGTATCAGCTCATCTTTACTCATCCGTTTTCAGGTAATTCTAGTTTTACAGGCAGCAGATGGCTGAATATCGACTCCCAGACTTATGCTATTTTTTCATCAGCATTTACTCCAAGGGTGATACATAGTTGCAGTTATGGTGCATCTTACCCCAGCCCACCCTCACAGGCAGGTGACACCGGGATCACTCAGTGCCATACTTAGCCTGGCCATGAATGGGCTCTGACAGCACCGAGGGAGAGAGCAACTTTGACTCTGTAGGGATGTGACCTCCCAGGCAGGAATGCCATGTAGATTCTGCCTGTAGCTGTGGTGTGTCTCAGGATGCGGGGCAAGGTTCTGGGACCAGAACCAGGGGGAGACAGGACCCATGCAGTATTTCACAATGGGCCCAGCAGCAGCATTAAGATCGGAATCAAACTTTTTAAACACAGACTGTGTGATCCAGCTTCAGACCAAGGACTGGGGACATAGTCCGTGGGGCCCAGGCACCCTGCTATGGTATCTCGGTTGCCAGACCACCAAGGAAGGTGGGAGTGGGGGAGATTGGGCCACACGGGCTGGTTGTGGGAAGAAGAGATTTGTGTGCAGCTGCAGTAAATGCCTGTCCACATCCCAGTCAGCTGTCCCTGCCCTCCTGTCCCCTGTCATCTGTAGTGGGCTACAGTCCCAAAGAAAACCAGGCGAGGGCAATTCAAGCCCAACACTCGAACAAGCTTCCTCTAGCAGTGGCTGAGAAGAAGGATCGGGTTCTTACCTTGGAGGGTGTGGCTCCTCTCCAGGTGCATGATCCCTAGACCCCAGTAGTCATTACAGCTCCCCCTTGACCGCCCTACTACAGAGCGCTTGGTCTCTGTTGCCCCTCCCCAGTCCCACCCTCCTTAGTTTTCACACCTGGGGAGGCAAGACCCGTGTGGCCTCTTCTTCGAAGCATGGACTGATATAGGTCCTTCTGGCAAGGGGTTTCCTACCCTATCCTCCAGGGTGGACAGGATAGATCCGAGCCTCGTGGCTGACCTGTGAAGCATATCACCTCTCGTTTCTTGGATGAGGGTGGTGAGACAGCAATAATTGTGTCCACGATGCTGATCTTGGCGTGTTCCACGTCACTCGAGCTGAGGGAGCTTCCTGGTCAGTAGGGTCTAGAGAGGGCAGAGCGGGTCTGGGGTCTTCCTAGAAGGCCAACTCTGCTCCTGGGAGCTTTCAAACCCTGCCTGCCTGATTTTGAGTCTATCTCATTGTGAGTGAATTAATTGTTGTGCAACCTAGAGTGGTGAGACAAGTTAATTACATAATTACTGCAAAATGACATGTTATTTCATGGCTGCAATATGGTAACTCTGTTGGAAACAATTGTAATTGCCCAGAAACTGCATTGGAGTGGCTCTGTTATCTCTCCATAACCATGTAATTAACTTGTGTAACAACTTTATCTGCAGCAAACTCTGAAGTTAGGAGTTGGGGCCTTTGGGGTAGGCACAGCCATCCTAGAACTAAGGGAGGGTCTGGCACTGGGGGCTCTGCTACAATCTAAGAAAATGATTTGCTCTTTCAAGTCAAGAAAATTCCTCATTACAGATTCCAGCTCCCCATGTCCCTTTACGCACTCGAACTCACTCATAATCTCACATCTTCACACATGGCCAGCTCCACGGCTCCACAGCACCACGAAATCCGCATCACACACAAACACCCACTTCAGCCAAACTCACTGGCTCTTTGGCTCTCTTCTCTTGTACCTACATGGGGGCAGCTCCTCCAAGGAAAGGGGATGCCCTCAAAGTTGAGACTCCTACCCCAAGACCTTATGGCTTAGTCCTTCTCATGGACTGGGCCACTGGCCACAAAGCCAGCACTCAGAAAGGTAGCCTCCTCTGAGCTTTGCTGAGAGCCCTGCTGTCCTCCCTCCTCACAGTAGAGGAGCTGGCCTGGGGCAGGGTGGCGTGAGGGCCCAGCCCAGCTAGTTCCCTGCCCGGGGCACAGAGAGCTTGAGGCAGTCATCCAGCTCCATCAATCCTGAGCTTTGGGCTGTGGGTAGGGTGGAAACAGGCCCTGGGGAAGAGGAACAAAAAGCGTCTGCCTACCAGGCTTCCCTCTGTTTGAGCTTTGGACCCTTTCTTTTGAATGCTGTTCACTGATACACCACTTTCTAGTTCCAGGCTCTGGGCTTGGCGCAGTGATGGAACCCTTGCTGCCCAGCGTGTGCCTAGCTCAGCCGGATAGGTGGAAAGTGCCTTTGTGTCTGCCTGTCTGCTGCTGGCCTGGCTCTCTTCAGGCCTGGGCTGAATGCCTGCTGGCTTGCCTGTCTCTCTCCTGCCTGCCGGCACCTGTGTCTGTTTGACGGTGTGTCCATTGGCTTGTCTGTCTCTGACTCTCCAGAGTCACTGCAAGTGGCCTGTGCCTGCTGGAGGGAACTAGCCTGTCTCAGGTCTTCCCATGACACTCTGTCCTCCCTACAGCATGGTTTGTTTTCTCCCCTGCTGGCTTCTATGTCCAGGCCCACAGCAAGCTCCTCAAGGGCAGGGACTGTGTCTCATCTATGATTCAGCCTTGTGTCTGATTTGTTCTGGGTCAGTCCTGCTCACAGCACAGAGGTGCTACACAGAATAGACGGAGGCTTGCTGACCGACTGACTCAATGTCTCCAGCCCGCATGGGCTAAGTTGAAGGGAAACAGACTTGTTCTTGCTCACCTAGAACAGAAGGCTGGACCCCAGATCTGGCCCAAGAAAACACACATGTCGCCCTGAAAGGGAAGAAGTATCTCAGGAGTACACTTCCATGCTATGGGGCTCAGGATCTGGGGTCCTATTGTGGAGTAGATCAGAGCTGGGTGCCTGTCTGGCCAGTTGAGGTGGGGTCCCGACGTGGGGGACCAGAGGAACACAGGGCTTCACCTTGCCCCTCTTTCTAGGGGCCTGCTCAGGCCCAGATGTATGCCTTCTCAGGAGAAGGTTGGACATCCTAGTTGTGACTGAGGATAGGAGATTGAGTTGCTCCCACCAGCCTCTTTTCCCTAAAGCCAAGCTGGCGTTCTGCTCAGCAACATCACATGCTGGAGGACCGCCCCTGTCTGTGCCCTGCCCCCGAGGGCCAGAGAGGAGGGGACCCCCAGGTCCGTGTCAGTCATGTGAACACGCAGAGGAATGTCCCCGGAAACATTCATAAGTTTAATCCACGCCAGTAATAAAATCGCATTACATTTCTCATAAAATAAATGTTCCCATTTATATACAGAAGACAGACTGTACAGGCCCAGCCCGGCCCCAGGAGGGGTCACACACAGATGGGCGGCAGCAGTAGGGAAAGGGCCGCCCTCCCATCCAGGAGGGAGAAGTTCTGATTCAGCAGGACAGCAGCTGGCCAGCCCGTGGTGGCAGGGTGGCCGGCTGGCCTGCCAGGAGGGTGGGCAGACGGGCAGAAGGATGGATGGGCCTGGAGGCCGGGCGCCGGGCGTTACTGAACCTGGGATTCAAAGGTGCCATTGAGCTGCCCCTCCTCATAGTCCATCTGACACAAGATCATGTTGTTCTTCAGGAAGAACTTGTCTCCCACGCAAAATCTAGAAAATCCAAGCAAGAGAGAGAAGCTACAGGAGGGGTCCCAGTGGGTAGCAGGGCCCAGCCTGGCACAGGAAGTAGGGCATGTAGGAGCAGGTGTGCTGGGGAATTCACTCTTTGAACTTCTCAGAGAGAATTGCAAGAGTCCCACAGCAGGCCTGGTCAGTTACCCTTGGCCACAGGCCTCCTGCCCCCAGATCTGCCATGGAGGTAGGGGAAGGGCTGGTGGGAGGGTTTGGTGGAGAGGTAGAGGGAGAACTTGTCCCAGTCCTAGAGAGGGAGAGGACAAACAGACAGAGAAATGAGCAATAGCGAGAGGGAGATGGGAAAGGAAGGAGGAATAAATGGTTGATTTTTCCATCCCTCTGTTCCCTCTCCATGTAAGAAGATGGCTTAGTAAAGAGCATGCTTCCCCCCAAAAGAAACCCTAGGTTCCTTGGGACATTCTTCCAAGGGGTGACCTGTTCCACTATTTCTTCTACTACCCAGAGAAGACCGGGCTTTGGCCCCCTCGTCCTCCACAAGTATTGGAGGAGTCCAGTCCTTCCCCTAAGAGGTCCCCAGGGTAAGGCCTGTAGTGAGCCCCAGGTCACTGTCCCAGCGCCAGCAGATCCCAGTTTTGCCACCAGGTGGCTCCATAACTTCGCCGAGCTCTCCTGAGTGGTCTGGCCAAAGCCCCCAGCCAGACCAACATTCTCCACAGGGCTCGGACCTCTCTCGCTGGGGACACTTGTATGAGCGCCTACCCGGCCTGGGCCTCCTGAGAAGGCCTTCTTTCTGGTGTCAGGCCCTAGCCAGGGGTGAAGAGTTCTGGCTCCTTAGGTCCCCGGGACCTCCCAAGGGGCTAGGGCACTGAGTAGGCCCCAAAAGAGAAGCGGGGTTGGAAGCGGAATCACAGGAATGGGGTCAGGAGTGAGTGGCTACACCCCAAAAGGATTTTGCCTTGCACATCTGGGAATCCTTTCTCACTGGACTGTACACACACGCATGCAATTACACACATACCTTACCTTCTTGTACATGTTCTAAACATGTGTGCACATGGATACTCACCATGTACACACAGCACACGCATACTTGTATATGGAAATTTAAAGACACGTGTACATACAAATACGAAATCCAAGTACATGTGCCCACCTGTATATGGACATTTAAACACACATACACATGTGCGCATCTACACTCGCCCCATGCACACACAGGAAACTCATGCATACCCCATCATTACATTCAACAGAAGTGTGCCAAACAAATGTGCACACCCAGTAGTGGGTTGCACACAGTTGACTACAGTGCCACACAGTTGACCACACAGTCAACACAGTGTATGGCTCAGGCACACATAAAGTACAGACACACACGCATGCTAACAACACGCACATGGCCATGAACACACACAGAACCCAGACGTGCAGGCGTGCCACCACAGCACTCCCGGCCTGCGCAGCAGCCCTCAGCCTGGGGTCCGGGGAGTGTGTTGGGTCAGCCACGGGGCCCGCACTCACCTCTGGTTGCAGAGCTGGCAGGCAAAGCAGTCGAGGTGATACACGTTGTCCCGGGCCCGCATCACCATCTCGAAGGCTGGGATCAGCTTGCTGCAGGCAGCACAGTTTCCTGTGGTGCCAAAGAGCCTACAGAAGGGGGACAGAAGACTCAGGGGCCTGCCTGAGGCTGAGGCCCAGGACAGCTGCCTCCGCCTGGGGCCCTGCCCGTTTCCCAGCCCTGTGGGCATAGCAGGGAGGTCTGGGCAAGGGGGCAAAGAACCTCTAACCCTAAGTAGAGGCAGCATCTAGAGGCTGCCGAGAGATCAGACTTGAGGAGAATGAGTACTCTGCCCCCACCAGGGAGGCTGCGTAGGAGGTTCCTGGTTGGCCGACTCTGCCCACACCAAGACCCCTCCCAGGTTTCCACTGGGGTCCCTCAAGCACTTGGGCTTCAGACTCACACAAGCCTAAGATTTAGAGGCAGTGTAGACATCTCGGCTGTGTGTCCTTAGGCAAGTCACTGAGTTATTCTGAGCTTCATTGACCTCAACTGTCAAATAAAGACCAAAATACACTTCTCACGGGGCAATTGTCAAACTATTGTAAACTCTCAGTCACAGCTCATCTGGCAGACACCTGAGGGAAAGCGTAGGGGAGGGTTTCCTCATTGCCGGCACTGTTCTAGGAGCTTACAAAGATGGCCTCATTTGACCCAAATGGCAACCTGAGGGTGGATAGCTGTATTAGCCCCCATTTTCCAGATAAGAGGAATGAGTCACAGAGAGGTAATCAACTTGGGCCTGGTTGGCAGGTGGGGCTATGGGGGGTGTGATGGGGGGTGGGGGCTGTGCTCTATACCACTGCATGGTGCAGCCTCCCCATCTTTAAAAATATATTAAAACATTTTTCTGCTATGAACTTGCTGTACCACTTGCTTAAGTCCTCTTTCTTTCTCTGAACCTCAGTTTCTCCTTCTGTAAAATGGGGATGCTGGACCAGATGGTCCTATCCAAAGGTGTTTCTCAAATTGATGCCCAGAGAAAGACTCAAAGACATCTGGCACAATGGTCTCTCCCCTCAGCTGCTGGCTGCAGGGCTCTAGGATGGGAGTTCACTCCCTTCCCATTCTGGCCAGTCCTTAGCTGGATGCTGCACTGGTCTGAGCCGACCAAGTTCCTCCTCACTTCTTTTCTGCACCCCGGTGGGGCAAGCCCCACATGAGGCAAGGGGGCAGAGAGGCGAGTGGGAGGCCCGCTAATCCCTGATTTGTCCAGTTCGAGCTCAGGCACCTACCTACCGAGGAGCTTGGCTCCATATTCATCAGTCTGAGCTGCTTTCTGGCTCAGATAAAGGCAGACAAAAGCTGGGCTGCGGCACCTGCCTGCCAGCAGGGCCTTTCCTGCCACCAGCCCGCCAGCGGGGTCTTTCCTGTCACCAGCCCAGGGAGCAGTTGCTGCAGAGGGGTAGGCTCTGGACAGCCATTCCCCACGCTGGGCAGATCAACGGTGCCACACACCCAGCCTGGTGCGCTGTGCCCTATCTGGCCTCAAAAGTCACTTTTTGCCTCTGCCAGAACAAAGGAAAAAGCCTTTGGCCTCTAATAGCCGCCAGGGCCCCGAATGTCACGGTGCTTCTACTCTGCTGATGATCCTGGCCTGCTCCGTGGCCCTGTGGACCCATCAGATCAGCTGCCACCTCCCGCTGGCCTGGTAGGCTCAGCTGCCCTGGGGATGCCCTACACCTCCAGACCAGGCCCTCAAGTGGTGAATCCCCAGGAGCACCCTGAAACCCTCCCCTGACCTCAGCCTCTCCCCCTCCAGCCCTGGGCAGGAGCTCTAACCCACAGCTCCTGTTTTATGGCATCCCTTTTTAAAAATTCTTGAAAAAGGTAGGAATTAAAAGAAAAAGTACAGACAGGTAAACCTCAGGTTCTCCAGGGAAGTAGGGGAGCTTCCACTGATAACCCCGCCCCTTCCAATCTGTCCTGATTTGAACAGAGGGAGCCCCGTATGCCCTTGCCCTGACCTGTTAATTAATGCCACGGGCCATCCCTCCCCACAAGGCGGCCAACCATCCAGCGGCTTGCGACAGAGCCAAATGCAGGTGCTGGGTCTCAGCCAAGGTCCCTGCTGTGCAGCCTCCTTCCAGCCTTGCTGATTTCATAAATGGCCTAAGGGAGGGTTAACTGGGGGAAGCAGCCCCAGGGGATGGGAATCCAGGTTGTGGGGGGCGGTGAGCTGGAGCTTGGAGGAATGTGAGGCAGGGAAGCATGATCCTTTTCACCACTTCACAGGGGAGTAAACTGAGTCCGACGAAAGTCAGAAGCCAAAGACTAGGGCTGATGCAAACTCAGGTCTTTAAGCTCCAGCATGAGCGGCCCTTATCCTAGGCTACAGCTACATGCCAGGCTCCCAAGGCAAACAGGAAGCCTACGCCCAAGCACCACCTGGAAAGGGAGGGAACTGAGATGGACAGGGGTGAGCAGGAGACTGTCGGGGAGGGAGGGCCCAGAAGCATCTGGGCTTTTCCTGCTCCTCAAAGCCCCTCCAAGCCGTCCCCTCCCAGATTCCAGGCTGGAGCCAGGCTGGTAGTGTCTTGCAAAGTTTAGCTCAGTGCCGCACAGCCAGAAATGCCCACCTGGGCCATGCTGGGTTCTGAGTCCAAGGAGTTACAGACCAGGCCTGCCCTTAGATGGCTCCTCAGGTATGTGGGGATGCAGGGCAGGGATGGGACAGTGGAGAGCGTGTGGCTTCATGGGTATTGGGCCTGCAGCCGAGCAGAGTCCCTGGCCCGGAAGCAGGGTGCCTCTTGGAGCAAGACAGGGCCCGGGGCTGGCGGCCCACCTCAGGTAGTCGCGGCGGCACAGGATGAGGTTGGCCTTGGTGTAGAGGGTGGAGCCCACCTCGCCCAGGCGGCAGTCGCAGCAGGCACACTTGAGGCAGTCCTCGTGCCAGTACTTGTCCAGCGCCTTCAGCAGGTAGCGGTCCTTGATCTTGCGGTTACAGCCTGCACAGCCCTTCTGCTTCCCTTTGGGCTGGACGGAGAGCATCGGCACGCCTGCAGGTGGACAGACAGACAGATGGACACAGGGCTGGACTGGGGCTCCCAGGAGTCCTTCCTTTCTGCCGTGAACCCAGTCATTTCCCCTCTGACCTCAGAGCCTGCCCTTCGGCCAACATGGCATAGCTGGTCTCTTGGCCCTGGAAAGATCACTGCAGAGCCTGCAAGCAGGACCAGGCGGCCCGGTCTGCTCTGCTCCAGGGCACGCACAGCCCCAGGCCGCACCCTGCTGAGCAGTGGGGAGGCTGAAAGCCCTCCTCACACAGCCACCATCCCCTCTGGGCTTTCAGCAGGGGGCCTGAGTGGGTCTGCTAGAATTCCCAGATCTTTCTGGCCAACTCACATCTTCCCACAGTGCCCTGGTCGATGCGTTTTTAACCATTTCGACCTGGTCAGGATAAGCCTCTTGGTCTACACATGCAAAACTGTGGCCACGTCAGGAAGAAGTGGGAGGCGCCTGGGACACTCC
This sequence comes from Hystrix cristata, assembly GCA_004026905.1. Lineage (NCBI taxonomy): Eukaryota > Metazoa > Chordata > Mammalia > Rodentia > Hystricidae > Hystrix > Hystrix cristata. The sequence goes on along the minus strand of PVJO010003621.1, from coordinate 63,914 downwards.
CAAGAAGGAGCAGGGGGCCCCCGAGCTCCTGGCACCCACAGAGAGGCAGCCAGGCCAGACTATTAGGAGCTCCTGTCAGGAAGGCTTCAACCAGAATCCAACTTCCACATGCCTCGGCCGGAGGAAAGGAGGTCCAGGGCCTCTGGAGCTGTTCATCCTACCAGGATAAGAATCTCTGAGCCACCAGGCCCCTCTAGCTCATACAATCTTCTCAACATGTAAGAAAGTAGCCAGAGCTGGATGTGGTGGTGTAAGTCTGTAATCCCCACATCTCCCAGAGGAGGCTGAGCCAGGAGGGTGGCAAGTTTGAACCTAGCCTGGACAATTTAGTGTGAGACCCTTTCTCCAAATATAAATAAAAAGGGCTAAAGATTTGGCTCAGTGGGAAGGCCCTGTGTTCAACCTCCAGTAACAACACACACAGAAAGAAAGAGAGAGAGAGAGAAAGAGAGAGAGAGAGAGAGACAGAGAGAGAAAGGAGGGGAGGGGAGGGGAGGAAGAAGGGAAGAGAGAGGAGGACAGGATTCTGAATGCAGCGCTCACTGCAGGGGAAGAGCCTCCCAGCAGGTGCGTACACACACTCACATACGCCCATGCACACAGGCAGAAGGTGCAGGTGTGGGCGTTGACACGGACATGGGCACAGTCTCTTCCCCTGGGGCCAAAGGCAGGTGAGAGGGGATGAGGACAGACGCTGTCCAGGAGACTGGACAACCATAGGAACCACAGGGGTCCCAGACACTCAGCCTGTGACTTCGCCAGGCAGGCTGCCTACAAGGCTTGCCTGAGAACCAACCTCTCGTGCAAGTAGGCCACGTCCGTCCGAGGCCCCTCAATTCTTGCAGTCAAGTGCTCCCATTCTACAGATGGGGAAACAGCCTCAGGCCGTGAGGAGGCTAGTGTAAGCCTCCAATAGAGCTGGCTCCAGGACTTCTCCTCCCCTACGCTCTTTCTCAGACAAAACTGCCTCCTTAGCGCTCTGCTGGAGAAGGGAGCGGCAGCTGGCCAGTTCAGAGGCCCTCTCTGCGGCGAGGGAGCCAGGCCTGCTGCGGTCCTGGGATGGGGGACGGGTGAGGGCAGGCAGGAGGTGGCAGGGAAGGCTGAACAAACGAGGGTCAGCTGGCTCTCTCCTTCTTCCAGTCCCCGCAGGGCCTCTTAGCTGGGAAGTTTGCTGCCTAATTTCCTTAATGCAGCTCTAAAGGTTAATTGGTCTGAGAGAGTGATGGGGCTCAGGAGGACGCCGTCCTCAGGCCCGCCTGGGTCTCCTATGGCAGGGCCCAGCCAGGTCACAGAGCTCTTGAGCCCACAGAGCAGCACCCTTGAGAGCTGTGGGGCCTATAAAGCACTTTCTAAGGCCTGGCCTACAGGGAGGTACAAGGTGCAGAAAAATAGGAAGAGGTTACAACAGCTGGATTTAGGGGAGGCCTGGGACCCAGAGTGGGTTACTGCTCCCAGGCCCTGCGGAGGGAGTCCACACCCAGCACAGCTATGCATGTAGATACCAATTTGGGTTCCAACCTGGGCCTCTGGCACAGCCCTCCACAGCTTGTGTCCCTCTGGCAGGCTGCAGGCCCAGCTACCTCCTGCAGTCCCAAGCCCCTGCCGGGGATCTGTACTCACGCAGTCACCAGCAGGCATGGGGTACGTGGCTGCACCCATACTCAGCCCACTAAGTTATACCCCAAATGAAAGAGGGCAGTGGGGACCCCAACATCAGAAGCATCTACCCCACTCCCTCTTCACCTGGGCCCAGCACACCTGGCTGCAGAGTCTGCACACCTGGCTGGCAACCCCTAATCAGCGGGGCCTGGCACCCACAGGACCCCATGGAAGCCATGAGGGAGCAGTGCCACAAGTTGGCCCTGGTTCCCCTCCCTGCCTGTGCCCAGACTGGGTCTGCCACCCATGGGCTTTCTGCAGGGCCTGGCCACCCCTCCTGTGGGTGCTGAACAGGGCTCCATGAAGCTCTTACACAGCTTCTGCCGGTGTCCCACATCCACTGAGACAGGGAATGCCAAGGCCAGGGCAATAGGAACCCTTGAGATTTCTCCATATAGGAATCCTGGAACAAGCCTGCCCCAGTGTGTGCCCATGGTCTGGACCCGAACTGGTACCTGGATCTGCCATCTCTAGCCAGGTGGCCCAGAGTGAACGCCCTGGTCTCCCTGGGCCTCAGTTTCCTCATCTGCCCACTAAGGAAAACCAAAACAATTCCTTGCTTCTCTCTGGAAGGTAGGGGAATTCAAGGGTCAAACAGGCCAAGGGCATTGTCCTTCCTCAGGGAATTTGACAAGGTATCTGCTACATTGGGCCAGGCAGGGGGCTCAAAAACAACCCTGGGAAGGTGAAGGGGCTTTAGGGGGCATCCACAGTCTTCTGCTCCCTAAATGGAGGGCGCTGCTCCCCAGAGGGTCCAGGCACTCACTCCCTGCCATGCCTCCGAAGCCTGCCAGGCTGCCCCCTGCAGACCCTCCTCCTCCCTCCCTCCCCCTGCCTGGCTCTGGGAGCTGAGCCTCGGGCCATGCACTTTCCATTAAGGAGATAGCATCCCTTTGCTGAAGTCCATTTGGGATCCATTTTAGTGTTATCTAAAAATCAAATCTACATGGTAATCCTTTTAATGTACTCCTGACTTCAGAAAAAAAAAAACAGCTTTGCACTCCTTCAGGAAAGGTTTTAAAGCATTACCCAGTAATTACTACTCACCCATGAAAACACTGATATTTTACAATGGAGGAGATCTGCGCCCAGCCACACGCCCAGGCGCACACTCTGGGCCCAGCAAAAGAACCAGTTCACTCAGCTCATGTGTCACCCCACATCGCAGAGTGTTGGGGGAGGGCTGTCTAAGGGAGACGCCAAACTCCAGTCCCTACCTCTGCCAGGGCAGGATGGTGGCAGGGCTGAGGAGGGAGGTAGCCAGGCTGAGGACAGAGAAGCCTCCCGGTCTGACTCATCGGCTGCCAGACACTGCCCCTCGGTTCTGTAAGCCGGGACAAAGCCAGAAGGACCTGGTGATAGGGAGGGAGCGCTAGAGGTCATCCTGCCCCTCCCACCCCGCCCCTCACCCCAGCCAGGAGAGAAGCCCTCTTCACACAGACCTCCAGAGCTACCTGGCCGGCCAGGCCCCCAGGCCTCAATGACTCCTGGCCACCCAACCCAGCCCAGACTACCCCTCAGCCCAGCACGTGGACTCTTCCCAGGCCCACTGGTGCCTCCAGCTTGAGTTGTTGGGGAGCAGCCCTATCTCCAGCCAGTGAGCACCTCTGAAGGCCAGTCTCCCATCTGACCCAGTTCCAGGTCACTCCAGGACATGCTCTGCACTTCCTTTGCTAGCGACCACAGTGGCCAGCACCGGTGACTCCAACAGGCATCTGGGGACCTTCCCACATGACAGTGTGTCCTGCTCAGCACTCAGCACTGCTGGACCTGCTGCCAGCGGGACCCTGGAACACCATCCTGTCTACCCCGCCAGTGGAGCCGTTTTGCTTCTCTCCCAGGGCCTCTGCCTACCCCTCCCTTCTCTCTCATGAAGGCCAGAGTCTAGGCACCTGAGTCTAAGAGCTCAGGCCTTGGGGCAGCAAGGAGCCTGGGGCGGACCCCTCAGCTTTCTGACTTGCATCTGAGAAGTTAGGGCCACCTGTCCCTTTCCACCTGGACTGTGGCAAGACAAGGAGCTCTGAACCTGAGGCTGTGACAGCACAGAGCCTGGCACCAGAGTGGGGGCCAGGCACGCTCACCCCGGGAGGCCATCCCTGCTTAGGCACTTTGGTTTTTTAAACTTTTTATAGTGACATAATTCCGAACCTCCAGAAAAGCTGCAAGAATAGTAAGAATTCTTGTGTACCTTTTGCCAAATTTTCCTAAATATGAATATTTTTACTACATTCGATTTATCTTCCTTTATCTTTTTTCTACCAACCTATCATCATCTTTTTCCTGAATCATCTGACAGCTGGTTTCAGACATGAGCTCTCTATACCACTAAATTATTTTTGGTGTATAAATAATACTTGCTAAAAGCAAGTACGTTCTCTTATAGAACTGTAGCACAGAGATCAAAATCTGGAAGCCATCACTGCGTACCTACCAGTGCTCAGTTTTGAAGAGCTTTCTTCATAATTGCCTTGTGAGATAGGTCTCGTTATTATTCCCATTCTAACAATAGTAAAATGGAGGCACAAGAAAGGTACAGCACTTGGTATCACAGTTAGTAGGAGACAGAGCTAGGATTTGAACCCTGGCGGTCTGGCTCCTGGGCCCAAGCACTTGACTCATTGACTGTACAGCAAGGCTGTATGCTGAGGTGCAAAGAGCCCCAAGCAGGAGACTTTACACGGACTAGGAGACACTGGAAGGTATGCAGATGTGGGCCACAGAGCTGCAGGATACACACACAAAGCACACAAATATCCATATACACGCGAGAACATGGGTGCACAAGAAGCACACGAGGAACTGTACGAGCTTTGCTCTCCCCACAGTAGTTTTATTCCAGTGTGTGCAGCTCAGTGTTGGCACACACTAGGTGTTCAGTAAGTTGCATGAAAGTACATGCACACCCATGAGTGAGGTTTTGTGCTCACATAAATACAGTGGTACCTCGGTTGACAGATTTAATTTGTTCCACGATTTGGGAAAAGATGGCCACATTTGTGTTTGTGTGGGAAATATGGCCGCACTTGTATTTGTCACCCAATGAAGAGTTAGCAAAAGACAACAAAATTTTGCCGAACACTTTTGTTGCAAACCAAACTGTTCACAAACAAAAGCATTCATGAACTGAGGCACCATGGTGTACATCCAGGCGCAGACACGCACCTATGCTTGAGCTGTCACAGGCCCGTTTACTGTCTTTTAAAAGACTACAGCTCCAAAAAGTGGATCACAGCTCAAAACCAAGTTTTGATTTGAACAAAGCCCACAAGTAGGAGGCCTGGAAACAGAAGACCGTGAGCCCCTTAGGTTCACTCATGTGGACTCACATGGAGCATCAGCGTGGCCCAGCGTTCAGCCCCACAGTCCTCATACCTCCTGGGGTGGGAGTCAGTGGACTACATGGCTTTGGGTCCCTGCCACCTGCAGGGTCCTCTGCCTGCCCTGTGACCAGTGCAGAGTGGGAACCCAGAAGAGCCTGCCAGTGGCCCCTCCTAGGCATCAATTCCCTTTAATAAGGAAATTTGAAAGTGTAATCTAATTCTGCAGAATCTCTTTAAATCTCATTTTCTCAGAAGTAACTTCATTTCGCATGGACACATCCAGCCTTGTGCGAAGGCCTCCATTTCACACTAGTTTTATCTCTACAATTTCTCGTCTCACTGCACTCCTATCCCAAGGCCTTGCCACGAGGCAGGCGAGGCTTGAACTAATAGCATTTCCTACTCATTTGGAATCAAAAGCCAATGAGAACAACTGTTGAAACGCGTGGCCACAACCACCCAGTACACGCTCATTTCCACCCGCTCTGTACCCATTCGCAGGTGGATGTTTACCGGGTCAGATGAGGGAGGGCAGCAGGGAGGGGAGCATGCCTCCAGCTCCCCACTGGGACAAGGAGAGGAGGCCCGGAGTCTGGGCTTGGCTCGTGGCGGGTGGTATGCTCGGGAAGCACGGGGACCCTTGACTCGGGCACTGCCCCTCTAGGGTGTCCGTCAGGAGGGACAGGGTGGTGCCCACCTAAAGACTGAGGATCCTGCAAACACATAGGCTCAACTTGCCTTCTGGTTCCGTCACTTCCCAGCTCTGCCTCAGTTTACTCACCCACTAAATGAAGACAGCTGCTTTAAAGGATTATATGATGATTGAGATAACAGACAAAAAACACATATTACAGTTTTTGATATAATAATTTGAGCCTGAGTTAGCATGAGGACATTTGCTTTTGGCTTTTTGCTTATATGTGCCTTTTGGACCTTTCACCTTTTGGGGGGAGTGATGCTGGGGATCGAACTCAGGGTCTGCCGCTTGCTAGGCAAGAGCTCTACCACTTGAGCTAAATCCCCAGCACCCTGATATAATAATTTGAAACAATCAACCAAGAAAACTTGTATAGGTAATGTATATCTTATGCTCCAACAATTCTATTCCTAAGTATATGCCCAGCAGAAAAGAGACCTTATATCCTCTAAAACAGATGCATAAGAATGTTCATAGAATCTTTTTCATAATAACTCCAAGCTGAAAATGATACAAATGTCTATTAAGAGCAAAACGGATAGTAGATTATGGTATATGTATTCAATGGAATAAGATGCAGCAGTGAAAAGGAATGAATTACTAACTTACACTACCTGGATGAATCAGACAGCATGAAAGATGCTGTACACAGATGGTGTGTACTATACATGTAAATTCCAGTTATATTCGCTCCCAAACAGGCAAAGCTGATCTGACGAGAGAATTATGCTCACTGGAAGGAACACAGAATGTACTAATAACTGAGGAGGCCTGAGGAAGCCTGCAGGTACACAAAACATCTGATGTCTTGACCTAAGTGTTTAAATGGGTTTCTGGAACATTTGAGGCATGTGCATTCTACCGCCTGTGTTACATTTCAACTTCCTCAGTCAGAAGTCTGGATGCCTCCTCATGAAGCTCACCATTTTCTCAGCAGTCCATGCCAGGCTGGGTTTGGTCAGCTCAGGGAACGCTTGTTATTAACTCCAAGGCTACCCCCACTTCATAGGTGAGCAAATGGGCCCAGGAAGGCCGAGGCCCACATCCAACATCACGCGGGTCAAAGGCTGCAAGGCAAAGACTGGAGCCCTGGCCTCAGACTCCGGGGTTCTGGTTCTCATCTGCACACAGCCCGCATGCGGAAGAGGCCAGTGTCTTGCTTCTCCTGTGCAGCCCGGATGCCTGAAGACGCCAGGAAAATGGCTAGGACTAGGCGGCATGGCTGCCTCTGAAAAGCGCCACCTTTAGGCTCTGGGGCTATCGGGTGTGTCCTGTCCCCTGTTGGTTCCTTGCAAACTGTGGCTGCCATGGGATCTTAGAAGGGCTTCCAGGTGGGGCCAGCAAGGGATAGGGGCCAGAAATGAAGGTCAAAGAGGGCACAGGGTTGGGAAGGGGACAGGAAGGCCATGTGGGACAGGAGCAGGGCAGTCAGGATGTCTGCACTGCAGCCTCGAGACAGCACGTGTGCCAGGGAAAGGCCAGGCTGTCACAGAATAGGTGGGGGAAGAGCGGGGTCCCCAGGCTCGGGGCCACAGTACTGGGGGCCCCAACCAATGGCCAGTGGCTTATGTGCAAGTGAAGGTCGGGAGAGCCAGAGGGTCCTAGAGTGGACTGAGACATTTAAAGTGAGCCCACCAGGCCGATCTCTGAAGTGCCAGGGCCACTCGTCTCTGTGGTCCAGCAGAGGGGGAAAGTCTAAGGAAAACACTGCCCAGTTGTGTCCCCAGCATCTGCAGCCACTGTTATCACTGTCGACGGGACAATAATAAACCACACTGCCCCTTGCTGAGCACTACTACGGGCCAAGAGCTGCACACTTGTTCATTCACACTCATCACGACCCCAAGGTCATAGAAATCATGCAACTTGCCCACAGGCATGTCCAGGAGCAGCTAAGTAGGGCCACAGACCCATGCTGGCCACCGGGAAGTGCCGACGCCCCTCCTGCTCAGTCCTGCAGCCAGAGGCAGCATCGCATCACCTTTTTCCTAAGAGATGGGGAAGGAAGACTTTCACTGGAACCTGATCTGCATGTGTCAGGGCCTCCCGCAAGAAGCAGGCTCTGAAACACCCCTTGCACGGGGAAACAGGACCAGCAGGCTGCCAGGCCCAGAGCTCTTGCTTAAGCCGAGCACGTCAGAGCTCCCAGAGGGGCTGTTTCCTGTGCAGGAGTAGGAAGCAGGGGAACTACTGCAGCAAGTCTTGGTGGAGACAAATCTGTCCTTAGGGATGTTGTACCTAAAGCCTGCACCTGCCATGACCATGGAGTGTCCAGAGATGAAGGACTGAGGTGTCCTACAGGCAACTCACGAGCTTCCATGGTAGAGGGAAGCTGAGCCCTGCACAGCCCAGGGTGGGACAAGAGCCTCAGGGGACTGTCTTGGTCTATTCAGGCTTCTGGAACAGAACAGTATAGCCCGGATAGTTTAGAAACAACAGAAATTTATTTCTTGTAGCCTGGAGGCCAGGAAGTCCAAGATCAGGGTCCTGGCAGATTCTGCATCCGGTGCAAGCTTGCTTCTTGGTGCACAGATAGCTGTCTTGTCACCATGACCTAGCATGGCAGAAGGGATGAGGGAGCCCTCTGGGGTGCCATTTATGAAGTATCTAACCCCATTCACGAGGCCCCACCCTCATGACCTCACTTTCTCCCAAGAGTCCTACTTTCTAATACTGTCGCTGTGGAGGCTGGCTACAACACACGGATTCTGAAAGGACGAAGACTGTAAACCTTCCAGACCTAGCAGGGACTCTGCCGAGAACTTGCAGGAAGGCCTGACAACAGGCCAGGATGCTGGGGCAGGTTCACGTGGGATGTCCTCCACAGCCTCCAGCAGTTTTCTGCGGTTCTTTAGCGAGGACCTTAACACTTGGGCCACAGAGGCTGCGCACGCTGAGTTCCCGGCTTGGAATGAAGCTTATGTTAACTGAAGAGTCACCTGCCACGTGTTCTCCCTCGCCATGAGTGGAGCAGGTAACCCCTTCCAGTTCTTTGGGTCTGTCTACATTCTCAGCTACAAAAGATCCAAAAGAGGACTCCTGATTTCTTCTTGCAAAGCCAGCCCCTGTACCCTTAAGTGTGGCTTTCCCACACGGTCCCCACACCATCATACACCCAGATGCTCCTACAGCAGAGACTCGGCGTCATCCTCGCCCCTTCTACTCCCTAGCCCACCTGCTTCTTTCCATTTCCAGAGCCACTGCCATATTTCACCACAGTATCCACACAGTCTCCGCCAGCCTCCTGGTATCTGGTGACCACAGTTATTCTTCACTCAGCAGTGGGAGAAGGCTTTCCAAAAAATCAGAGCAGTGTCTGCTCAACTTGGAACTCTTCCACAGATTCTAGTGGGCTGAATATAGCATCCTTCCCCCTTTATCTTGCCTGCAGTATCATCATGTGCTCTGGTCCCTGTTTCCCTTTCCCACATGGAGTTTCAGTCACACTCCAGATCTACTTCCTGCCTCAGGCCCTTTGCACATGCAAGCACCTTCCCTGCTTCTTCAGTAGTTGGCACCTTCTCATCTTTGACCTTTGGCTTAAATGTTGCTTCATCAGAGAGGTCTTTATCACTTCCTGATTTTCTTAAATGACCTGTCCCCTTGTCCCAGTCATTTCCTTCTGAGTTTTAAATCATAATTTGTAATTGTTTTGCTTTACTTTAGTGAGTTTACTGGAAAAATGACTGGCTTCTCTCCCGGGAACAGAAGCCCCTGTTGTTGGGGCCCTCTTTGTCTCGTCTACCATTGTGTCCTCAGCCTTGAGCCCCACAGCAGTCACATTGTAGACATCCGTTTAATTAAGGAATGAAGAGACCAAGTGGAATCTGTCCAGATAGTATTGGCAAGAGTCTGCCGGCCAGAGTGGGCTCCCCAGAGATGGGGCTTCAGCAGGCTTGGCGCTGCCCCATGCCACACACCCCAAGGCACCTGTAGCTGTGAAGCCCTGACAAAAAATACACATGCCACTGCAGCCAGGTCCTGCCTGCCACAGCTGAGATTTTTAAGCCGTGTATCCAGGGCTCCAGCTGAGAAATGGCAGCGCTCATGCAAATACAAACCCTTCATTTATCCCTTCAATAAAGGAGCGGCAAAATCTTGTCCTTCGGCGCCTGCAGACCCGTGAGGAAATGAGACCTTTGCTGCATGCATCCTTTACACATAGAGACTCCCTCCTTCTGCAGGGAGTGGCAGGCAGAGCAGAGTGTAAGGCCAGCAGCTCCAGAGTTTGACCCAAGCTGGTCCCTGTCTGAAACCCCAGCCCCAGCCCATCCTGGGCCTCTGGGGCCAGCTCCCAGGCCCCTCAGCAGGATGCTTCCTGGAACTGCACAGCTGTGGGAGCAGCGGGGAAGCGTCTGGAAGCTGTGTTCCCCAGACAGCAACTCAGCTGCTCCCCGGGCACCCGCAAGGCCCACGTCACCCATCTAATGAAACAGGGCTCCCAAGGGGCCTACAATCTCCACAGAAGAGGAGGAGGATACAGACTCTCAGACGAGTCTCAATTTCACAGCATCAGGACGTGAGCACCAACTCGCTGAACCAGAAAACGAGAGTCTGGCAGGAGCTGCAGACACACCGTGAGCACCAGGGGATCGGAGATTAGGGCCCTTCAAAATCAATTTTGAATTCAAACTTTCAAATGTGTTCTCCAGGCGCAAAGAGGGGACCCTCCAGGCAGGCTCGGGCCAGCCAGCTGCTAGGGCCTGCTTCCTTCTCAAAGTAGCCAGAGCCTGTCTGCCAGCTACAGGGCTGGGCAGGGGCTGTGGGGGAAGACCCTGTACTCTGTGCTCACAGGGACAGCACTGCCCTGGGGCTTTCTTCTGAGGCCTCCTTCACAGACCTGGAGGAGAGGAGCTGTAGGTGAGGCCCGTGTAGCTGGGCTCCTGGGGCACTAGTGGCTGAGGCAGTTTAGAATGGGCGCTTGGGAGCCGATAGTTAGAGATCTGTATCCTAGATGAACCACGGACTCCGAGAGAGGATCCTTCTTCACAAGTGAATTTCCCTTTCTGAAAGCTGGCGGGCATCCTGCCGAGAGATCCTGGGGCACAGCCCCGGGAAGTGAGAGGGGCCTGAAGCCTCTGTGTGGGAGTCAGCAGGGCCGCCTGGCTGCTGGGGTGGCTGCAGGGTGTGCTATCCACTGTGTGGCGCCTGCAGCCAGGGAGCTGATGATCATGCTGTCTGTCATCTTTCAGGCTGTGTCTGGGGTACTGAGTACCCGTCTGGACCCCACCCTGCAAGATCACAGGGATGCGCCGGGCAGTGGGCCTCACCAGTAACCTGAGCAGAACAGGCTAATCCAGCCAGTCCCTGGAGAAGACCAGCAGAGGAAGGCCCTGGAGGCTTTGGCCAACAGAGGATGCTCCAGGTGGCTCCAACAGTGGACCCCCCCTCCTGCCTGGGTCCCTGCAAAGCCACATTGTTCTTCTCAGCCAACAATCAACCCATAGTCATGTCAGTCTCTGGGTGGGGAAGCTGGTCTAGAACAAGCTTCTCTGACCCCAGTGACCCCTCAACACCCCCATCCCCCAGTTCTCCACAGCTCAGGCCACCTGCCAACTTTAGGGTAACTGCTGAGATAGAAACACAAGCGACTGTGAAGCATTCTGCAGGAGAGACACCAGGACAGAGCACCAAGGTTTGGTCCTGCGGAGGCTTTGCAGGGAGCCCCATTGGGAATGAGTTGCGCCGGGGAAGGAAGCTGGGTCCCTGACCACACAGCAGCGAGGATCCCCAGCCCCACCCTCTCCCTAGCTTGGGAGTGGGCTGCAGACTTTGCAAGGAAATTACAACATGGGCCTGGTAATGCTCCTTTTAGTTACAGCATAAACTGTGGCAATAAAGTGTACCTGGGGAATGTTTAGAGAAAGCACTAATGATTTCTTCCCCAGTGGTTAATAAATTCACTTCCAGATCAATTTGTTCACGATAGAGCCCAGCGAGCAGAACCCGCGCGGCGGGCACAGCCGAGTGTGTCTTTTTCAGTATAAATGATTTATTACGATGATTAGTGGCACATAAACAATTTAAAATACAACGCTAATTAGTTTGGGGAAGAAAGGAGGGGAAAAGCCACCCTGCCTCTCTCCCCATTATGTTCTACTTCCCTAAGTGTGTACTTTTTAATTAAATCCAAATGTCACAATAAATTTAAAGTGTTTTATTGCCACTTGGGCTAACAGAGGCAGTCAGGCAAGCCCCCATCCCAGGCAGCTGTAGGGAGGCAGGGTGAGGATCAGGGCACCAGCAGGGGCTGTCCACAGTGCTCCTCTGGACAGAGATCGCCGGAGGCCCCTGCCAACCCGTCCTAGTCCAGGCAGCCCCAGGCTAGAGAATACCAGGACGGCTCAGGGAACCTTCATCTTCTGCTTGCCTTCCTGCCAGTATGAGTGAGATTCCTCCTTCAAGCTTGCTCTGAGCAGCCCAGAAGCCAAACCCTTCTCCGTGATGGTTTGCCATGCCCTGCACCCTCTTCACCCCGCCTTGTGCTCTGTCACCTTCTCCCTACAGCTTTCTGTGCACCTGGCACTTCCTATCCACATCTCGCCAAAGGCTTCTTCCAGTGCTGTGTGATGTGATTACTACTTCAGTTTTATGAATGGGGAAACTGAGTCTCGGAGAGGTGGAACAACTTATTTAAAGTCCCACAGCTAAAAAAAGCAGACTTCTGCAAAGTGCTTGTTTCTGCTCCCCAGCATGTCTGGCCTTGGGGTCCCCACGTAGCCGCACCTGGGCTCCAACTTCCTGTGCCCGGGATGGGGCCAAGAACAGCAGCTGCTCAGGCGAGGCCTTGTCTTGCCCTCAGGGGCTCAGCCTGAGCTTGGGTTCTCATAGGTCTTAGCTCAAGTTCAGGCCCTGATACTGGTCAACAGACTAAACCTGCTCAAGTCCTTTAGCCTCTCTGAGCCTCAGCCTCCTCATCAGCATGACTGAAGCAACAACACCCCACCCACAGGACGGAAGACCAAAGCAGCTGAAGTCAGCAAGCGCTTTGTGATCCTTAACACAATATGGAAGTAGTAGTTACACTGTAAAGCCTTTGAGGTCAGCAGTACCCAAGCCCGTTTCACAGACCAGAAAACGGAAGCCATCAAGGGAACGAACATACCCAAGGTTCAGAGAACTCCAGGAACCTAGCAAGGACCAGGGTATCTCCCTTCCAGAAGCTCAGACAGCCAAGGATGCTTCTCTCCCACACACTCTGGCACCGTCTATTTGAATTTAAAATCAAATATCCCTAAACTAAGAGTTTGCACATGATCCAGCAATTCTACTCCTAAGTATATGTCTACGAGAAAGAAAAACACAGGTTTACACAAAAACTTAGATATGAATGTATGTTCTAGCAGCATCATTCACAACAGTCAAAAATCTGGAAGTAACCAAAATGTCTATCAATTGACAAAGGGATAAATAAAATATGGCATACATACACAGTGGAATATTATTTGACCATAAAAAGGAATGAAGTACTGACATATGCTACAACATGGATGAACCTTGCAAACATTGTGCTAGGAAAGTTGTCAGATACAGAAACCACATATTGTGTGATTCCATTTATATGAAATGCCCAGAACAGACAAATCCATAGAGACAGAAAGTAGATTAGTGGTTTCCAGGGAGGGAAGATTGGGGAGTGACTGCTAATGGGTACAGGGTTTCTTTTTGAAGTGATGAAAATGTTCTCAAATTAGATAATCATGGTGATTGTACAACTCTGCGAATATACTAAAAGCCACTAGATTTTATGTTTTAAAAAAGTTAATTTTGTGGTATGCAAATTATATCCCAATAAAGCTGTTATGTAACAAAACAAGCAATGATTAAATATTCCCTTGAGAACAAGAGAAACCCTCGCTCTTGCTGGCTGCTCTGTAGGGGGGAAAGAGCTCCACAGTACCCCCTTTCTCCTTCCTCAGTTTCCCCTCCTCATCCAGAAACCTGACTCAAGCCACATTTCTGGCCCTCTGCCCCAGGAAACTCAGACCCTACTGGGCCCATCGCTCTGTGTTTTGTCTTCCTGGTTCTCTGTTGAAATTTCTGCACCATTCAGGGATGATGCCCTACCTGGGCAAGGGGTTCCTCTGTCAGGACCCTGAGGCTGTCCTATACTGGGCACCACAAGGACACGACTGGATGTGCATGACGGGGTAAATAGGGGCAGAGTGGAGGCGAGGGGAGGGATGCTGCCCGTTCCCAAGGCCTGTGAGCCTGGCCTGGGCAAAGGTGTGCAAGCTCACATCTGAGGCATGAGGTCAGGAAGGAAAGGGACCAGGGTGCCTTTGGAGGGAGAGCACTGCGCTCAGGCTGGGGACAGTCTGTGGCTAGTCTGAGAGGGAGAGGCACCCCAACCAGCAGGGGGAGCAGCAGTACACCGTGGCAGGGCATGTCCACCTGCCTGGCACCGGGGGAAGGACCAGGGCCAGGCTAAGAGCAGTGAGGGCCGTTCAGCCTCATCTCAGTGGAGACGGCCAGCCTCACACGCCCATTTTCCAGGCAGGAGGCTAGTTCACTGAGTCTCCATGGATTCCTCACAGCATGCTCTCAGGAAGCTGCCCCTCGGGGTACCACCCCCTAACTTCTCCAAATTCCTCTTCCAAGGCTCCAAGGAGCAAACTTCTGAGGAGTAATGAGTGCCAGGGGTGGGTGTCACAGGGGCTCCTCGCTTTAGGCAGCCACTGTCTTCTCACCAACAATCCCACGGTGAGCACAGCACCTCCCAGCAGCAAAACGAAAACAGTCTCTCATTTTTCTGAGTAGGGGACAGGAAGTTCTGGGCCTTAATCCATGTGTGAGGAAACTGAGGTCCAGAGCAGCGAAGTGGGTGGTAGAACAACACTAGTCCAAGATCTCACAGTCAGGAGACTGCAGAACAGGGCCGGAATCAAAATGCACACTTGTTAACTCCCAAGCCACAAAGCACGCAGCCTCTGCAGTCAGTCATTAAGGTCTGCGTGACCTTATGGAATTTTTAAAAGAATTCTAAAGATTCCAGCTCTGCTAGTGTCCAGGCCAGTACTCTTGGGGTTCTATCCCCTTCAGGGAGGCTCCAACTGTCCCTCTCTGACCCAACCCCGATCCCTCCCCACTCCTTCCTCTACAGGTCCAGCCAAAGGCAACTGAAGACAGGCAGGAAGGAGTGGAGCAGTCTGAACTGGGGACGGTGGGGAGTAGGCACTTACAAAGCCAAAAAGGAAGGACCCCCCCCCAAAAAAAACTATGCACTGTCTCTGTCTCTAGTTCTATCCCTCCCAAATTACTCTCCACAGAGTAGCCCAGATGATCTTAATAACATGTGGCTCTGACCATGCATCTTGATTCTATCTAAAGACCTCCAGAGACTTCCCACTGACCTTAGCACAAAGCCCCATGTCTAGCCCTGACCTGTGCTGCTCTGCCCTGTGGCCTGCCAACCCCAAGCGCCACCCCAGCAAGGTCGCCTCTGCTCTCTGGAACAAAGGAATCCTTCCTATCCTCGCTGTTCCACTCTGACCCTCTTCACCTGTTAACTCATTCATTTATTCATCATCTATCACTCAACATGTATTTACTAAGCATCTATTATTAGGGGTTATTCTCCAACACTTGTATTTTAATAACGATTATACCAACTCTGAGGAATTTTCATCAAGAAAATAGTTCTTAACAGGCTTCGTTAGGTTGACTTAATTCCTTGGTCAGTTTTCTTTTCTATAATATTAAACCATTTATTCCTCCACCCTCTTTTTATTTTATAGGGATTATTTTTGTTGGGATCAATTACTTTAAAATTTTTAAGTGACTTTGGTTCCTTATCAGTTTTTGGCTCAGATCAGATCTCACAAATTAGAGCTTTTGCCACTCTTGAGATTTCTTTTGTGGCAATTAGTTTTACCAGAAAATGTTTCCGGAGCCAACTTCTGTAGATCTAAATTTTGTCAGAAAGATTTGATTCTTCTGTCAATTTTTAGTCAATCACATATTTCACCAGGTGCAGTCTTAGCTGGTGCCAGTTTTATTTTGCGTTAATTATATCAACCAATTTTAATTTTTTCTGGATCCATTTTTTTTTTGCATTCTTGATAGTACTAATGAGATATTGTTCTCATGTATAAGGCACATTTTTGCACTGATCTGATAAAGCACTCTGAGGATCAAAGCGTAGTATGAAAACATCCTTGGGGAAAAGGCAGGTGAAAACATTGTACTCTGCGCTGGGGTGGAGTTCCAGGTTGGAACCGGGTGCCCCAGGGAGCCCTGCCCACTGCCCACTGCTCCCCAGGGCCTCCGCCCCTGCCAACAAGAGGCCTCACACATGGGAAATGGCTTCTGGCTGGGGGAATGCAGCTGCCTGGAAGAGACAGTATCTAACTGATAAGCAGAGATGGGATACAGCCTGGGGGCCCCAGGTTGGCTGCAGGCAGCCTCTGCTGGGCCCCAGACTTTTCAACTCAGAAAGTATCAGGAGTCACACGCCACTGAGGGCCTCCATTTCCCTGGCCATAAAAGGAGGAAAGCGCTCTTAGCCTGGGTCTACGACTTCTATCCACTGGATGCAAAGCTTTGGGACTGCTCCAGGGGACCCCTCTGCCTCCTAGTTCACACTCCACCAAGGACTATCAGGGACAAGGGGCCTGCTCCTGGTTTCAAATGTGGCAAGACCAAGTGTGAACAGCCAGGGGCCACAAACCCTCTCACGCGAGAACTCTGAGTCTCCTGAGCCCAGGAAACCAAGGAAAGAGAAAGAACCTTCCATGGGTCCCCTTTACACTGGCCTTGTTGCCCAACAGCCAGGGCTGCACATGCACCAGCACCATGTATCAAAGCAGCCAGCCAGTCTGGCAGTATAAATGGGGAAACCAAGACCCAGCAAAGGGAAGGGATCTGCCCAACGATACACTTTGAGGTGGTGGCAGAACCAGACTATGGATGCGGGAGTTCTGGCTCCCAGGCCCAGGTTCCGTGGGCAGCTTACAAGGGTGCTGCAGCCCATAGGAGCCCTGTACCCTCCCAGGGAACTGTGAGGCTGCCCCTACCCAGGCTGCCTCACCTACTTACCAGTCTCTAGCTTGCCTAGAAACCACCAGGGGGGATGGAAGCTACCAGTCAACAGCTCAGGCAGGCTGGTTCAAGGAGGGACTAACCCCACCTCCTCCAAGGGTCTGGTCACTGCAGCAGCAGCAGCAGAGAGGCCCTGGGCAAATGGGTCCCACTGGATAGCTACTGGCCATGGCACACTCACCATCTGTGAATAAGGAAATCACACACACACACACACACACACACACACACACACACACACTATCAGTGCCATACTCTCATTCTCACCACTAGGGCCATGAGGACTTGGGAGTGTCTTTACCGCCACCTCTCGAGCTCGCGGTGGGCACGACCTCAACCCTCTTCACTCTGCCACATGATGTTGCTGGGTGTGTCCAGGCAAGTGTCTTTCCCACTCTAGGCACAATGTATTCCTCTAAAAATTATGTCTTGAGACATCTGTGGCCTTCCCTGGCGGGAAGCACCCTCTTGGGAATGGGGATAGAGCTGATAACTTAGTGCTCTCTGGGAGCAGCCAAGCATCGCCTGGGGCCTGAGGTGACACTCTAGAGCTGACCTCTCGTGGCTGGCCAGTTTCTAAGACAGACCTCAACAATCGTGTCTCCTGGTATTCACGCCCTTATATAATCTGCCTCACTTCCTCGAATGTGGGCTGGACCTATCGGCCGGCTCCCAAGGAAGAAAACACAGCGAAAGTGATGGAATGCACTTAGGTTACAAGACTGTGACTTCCCTTTCCTGAGCAGACACTCTCTGATGGCTTTCAGGAAGCAAGCTGCCATGTTGGAGACATGCAGGCAGCAGGGAAGTCAGGGCAGCTTGCAGTCAGCAGCCAGCAAGGAACTGAGGCAGTCCGACAGCCCATGAGAAACTGAGTCCTGACAGGAGGCAAATGAAGGCGCTTGAAAGTGGCTCCTTCTCCAGATGAATCTAGAGACAGAGCGGCAGCCCAGGCAGACACCTTGATTACAGTCTGTGAGAAACTCAGAGGACCCGGCTGAGTCGTCCCCAGTTCCCGTCCCACAGAAGAGAGAGAGTGATGTGTATTGTGGTAAGTGCTGAAGCAATTTGTTATGCAGCAGTAACTAATACACTGTCACACTGGCCCCCACCCTTAGGGCACACTGGCCTGCACACTCAGGACAGAGGAATCTGTCCTCGCCATGGTGGGGGCCCTGCAGACAGCTCCCTGCTTTCAAGTGCAGATCCTGTAATAGAGGCCAGAAGAGAGGAGCCCAGAGGACTGACCATGTCCCCAGCCCGCCTTTCCCAGGCTCCTGCTTTTGGCTGAGCGAACCCACAAAGTAGGTCGTCCCCCCTCAAGAGCTACAGCCGTGGGTCCTTTCTAAGGAACCATCCTCACCTCGGAACCCCAGGCTGGGTCAGCAGTGATGTCCAAAGCAAGGGCTCCACTTCCGCCCTGTTCCCATCAAAGCCCCAAGGATGGCTGGGGAATTGCACCATCCACAGAATTGTCCTAGTGTTGCTTGTTAGACTCTCAGCAGACCCAAAGGGTGGCTGCCATCATTCTCACTGTACTACTAGTCAGAATTGCTATTGCAAGTTACTCACTAGAGTTACTAAGCAGCAGAGGCAGGATTTGAACCCAGCCTATCTGACCAAAGCCCATGCTGGCTCCACTGGTTTTATGAATGGGAAAACCAAGTCTGAACTTTCTTATGGCACCCATAGGCAGCCCCACCCAACCATTCTCAGACAGTCTGTCTCCAGGATTGGGGGTTCTGAAAGACCCAGAGGAGAAGGAGGGTAGGATGGAGCAGGGCACTAGCTGTGGGCCACGGGCTCCCAGGCCAGCACTGCTCCCACTTGTCTGGGAAAAGTGGGTCTCCCTCCCCCTCTCTATCAAGTCATCGTGCCAACAAGCAAAGCTGAATTATTAAAACTCCCTTCTGGGGTACCACATGGATTTCTCTCCACTGAGACTCCAAGCAGAGGGGCGGCTGCTCCCGCCACACAATATTAAAATGTCAGGAGTTTAAGGCCTGTGTTGGTTGAGTCATAAGTTATCAGCACCCAGTGAGGGCCGACAGAATGCCTCCCTTAAATTATTAAGCAGAAAGCGTCAGACTGTAATATTTTGCTAAACCAAAGTACAGACACAGACAAAGATGTCATTTCAATATTTGAAACCAGCAAGTTTAATTTAAAATAAGAGCAAACCAATAAGCTCAGAACATAGCGGCGTATGAGAGGAAAATTATACTGTGAGAGGGAAAAAAAGTGGAAGGACTTAAGAAATTTATAAAAGTAATCTCCAAGTGGAAATTAGAAATCAAGGCCTAGAAACAGAATAACACAAAAGAAATATTACTGTCCACTTTCTAAATCAATATAACACTGCTCCACGCTGGAATTACCATGGTAACTCAAGTAAAAAGAATCAAGCAATTCTTATTATTTCAAAATAAAATCACAGCCTGAAGCCTGGGTTTTATTACAACCACTGATAGATCGCTGGCTTGTATTTATCTGAAATATTGCTTTTCAATCAGCTGGTTTATGAATGTACACAGGCCTCTCACCAGCCCACTTACCACCCTGTTTTGAGGCAAGGGGCCAACCAACGAATCAACTCCCACCCGGCCGAATCTGCATATATGCCGGGTTTAAGTTAGCTCTGCTAACCAACAAGCTTCACCCCCTTCCAATCTGTCCAGCGGCTTTGCAGGGCAGGGAGGAAAGGCTGCAAAGGGCAGAGGAGGCTGGTCATTATGGCCCCTCTCCGTTGCTCTTGGAGGAATGGGGCAGAGCTCTGAAGGCAGCACCCCCCCACACACACACAACAAACCGCCCACACAGCAAGCTCCCTCCCGCCCCAGGCTGTCCCCGAGAAGATTCCTCCCGTTCACCCCCCAAGTCTGAGAGATGGAAAGGGGGGCCAGCAGAGCGCAGAGAAAGAGCACACAATTCTGCCGTCGCTGCCTGGGTTCACAGCCCAGTTCTGGCACTAGACAGCCTTGGGGCTTGAGACCAATACTCAAGCTCTTTGTACTACAGTTTTCTCACCTGTAAAGTGAAAATAGTAACAGTTGCTTCTTTCTAAGGTTGTTGGGGTACTAAATGAGATCATACATACAAGATGCATGGCAGATTGATTACGAAAATGGCCCCGATTTCCACCCCTCCCAGTACTGCACCCTTTGTGATATGACCTTTCACCTCCTACCTTCAAGAGTACAGCGTGTGACCCCACCCCTTGACCTGGGGCTGGCCTTGTGATTCCTGCTGGCCGATGGGACGCAGGAGAGGTGACAACATGCCTGTGCCAACCTTGGCCTCGGGAAGTGTGCTTCCACTCTCTCTAGACCCTTCTCTGCTACAGGAACAAGCCAGACGAGGCTGCTAGATAATGAGGGACACATGGTGCCGTCACCCCAGCATCCAGCTGAGCAGCAATCCTCCATCCTCCAGGTGTGACTGAGCCCAGCTGCTTGCTCTGAGAAAAACTGCTCAGCCCAGCCCAGTCTAAACCACTGACCCGCAGATTTTTGAGCTAATTAAATGCTTATAGTTTTGAGCCTCTGAGTTGTGGGGTGGCTGGTGATACAGCAATAACTGACACGTATGCACAGCACAATGCCTCGCTTCACAGCATTCAGTAAAAATGAGAGCTAGTGCATGATCCTCTAAAGACCAAGAAGCTGAGCCCAAAGAGTTACTGTGACTGACTGTGCAGAAAGCAAAGTCAATGGACATAGGCAAGAGGCTTCCCAGCATATGAAGTGTATACGTGGACAGTGGGTGCCAGTTAGATGTTGCTCCTATTGTAGAGGTAAGAAAAACTGAGGCGTAGTAAGTTATCTAAAGTCATATGGCACTCAGCTGGGACTAGAACTCAGGTCTTCTGAATCATGCTAGGATACTGCACTGTAAACAGCAGGGCACAGCTGATCTTCAGAGGAAGTGGCAGGAGGCAGGAGGCAGGACCTAATGAGGAAACCCAGTGAGCCTTCACACTCGGCATCCGGCCCTGCACCCAGGCCAGCCTGCTCACTCCTCTCACACCACCTGCCTTTATGTGATCCCCAGTTGTATCGTCACTCTGGGCTTCTGCTGTAGAACACTAAATACATGCCAACCAATGACAGACAAGCTTGTTGCTAGGTGGATGTATCTCTGAGCCTAGCCAAATAGAGGGGAAAGGGCATGCTTTGCAAGAGAGACAACAGGAGGAAAAGTAGAGAGGCAAATGCCAGGTCTGCACGGAACACAACCTCGTGTGGTCTGTGGCCACATCAGACCTGCAGAGTTTAGTGTGATGGTAGAGGAGGCAGTCAGTCTCAGGCAGAATGCCAGGGTGGCAGAGGCTGGCGCAGCCTGACGGTAATGAGCACCAGGAGACAGATGGTAGGTGGGATGGAAGATGGTGGTGGCAGAACAGAAAGGGGTAGGTCCAGAGTCCCAAAAGAATGAAACCCACCACGGCTGATTTCAACCTACGGATGTGATGTCACTGAACTCAGAGTTGGGAAGAGATGCATGGAATCAGCTCTTACAAGTCAGTACATATGGACTCCATGTGTAGCTCTGTCCCGAGTATGGACCTGCCAGGAAAATTCACTAGCAGCACCATGAGGAGCCGAGCCTGGGGGGTGGGAGGATGCCCTGTGTGACCCCATGTCTTTCAACTCCAGGCAGGTCACACAGGCAGGAGACAGAATGTGCTACACGGCATATGCACCTCTGGGGCTTCTCAGGTCCCAAAGTTCTAGGGCAGTTTTGTGCCCATCAGCACCTTCCAGGAAGACTTATATCTGGGACAGGACCACATCCCCTGGGTTGCTGGTAGGCTAGTGAGGGCCATGACTGGGATACCAAAGCACACTGTCACAGTCCAGCTGAGTTACCCGTCATGACCTCATCAAACGTCTCGGGGTAGAACCCAGAAAGATGCTGAAGCTCTGAAATCTAACTCCCACATAACCCTGGACAACTTTTTTTTGCCGTCTTTTGCCCCCTATAAGTTAAGGGACTTGCAAAGCATATCTTGGAGGCTTTCTCCCTTGTGCTGCCTGCCTTGGGGATCTGGGCAGTGTCGAGAAGTGGGGCTAGACAACAGCGATCAGGGGCCACAAGAATGAATGAAAGGAGGGCGAGGGGCCAGTGCTCATCAGTGAACAGGGCTGCGTCAGATCATACTGAAGCTGCACAGGGAGCAATGTTGCTTCACACGGTGACAAGGCTTCCTGCTGATCAAGTGTGCACATGGACAGTGTCCCATTTAATTCTGATAGCAAGCTGGTTAGATGAGGCCATTGAAGAGATGAGAAGTATCGAGGCAAAGGTATGGAGGCAGAGCAACTGCAACATCGAATGGGCATGAAACAAACCCACAGTGGACATAGTGTACCTGTGAAGCTTAGCATGACAATAGTGGTGGCAGCAGGTCTTATAATACCTGGCACACTGCAGCACCCATCATATCCTTTCTCCACCTTCTGTCACAAATCCTTCCAATCTTCTTACTGTTCCTACTCAGGGATTTCTTACAGGACCATCACCCTGGAGATGAATTTAAACAACATCGTTGGCCTCACTGCTACATGCAGGCAGCTCTGTCCTGTGTAGGGCACAACCCTGGAAAAAGCCCTTAACTTTCTGGGCCTGTGTCTGCTTAGGACCCCGACATAGCTCAATTTACTCCCCATTCCAGCTTCCCCTAGCTACACCGCCACAGTTCTGTCTCCTACTCAGAGACAGCTCAGCCTGTCCAACCACAGCCGTCTCCCAGCTAGGGGTACCTGGAGCTGGCACCCAGCTGGGCTGTGTCTGAACCTCACATCTCCATCGTCCGTGACCACAGAGGGTCAGTCGCCAAAGTTCACTGGTAATCATCCATCTGTCCCAGGGGTGAGAGAGCAAAACAGCCTTCCTCCAGGTGCTGCTCACGAATGGGGCCTGCTTAGAGGCTGCTTAAATGGACGAGGGTGTGACTTTCACCTGGTCCGACTATGGGACATGAGGTAGTAAGGAATCTATTCTCGGGAGAGATGAGAGGCGGGTCTCAGTCCCAGGGAGATGCATGTTTCCTTGTGCTAAAAGCACATGTGCAGAAAGCGACAGGGAGAGAGAAAGGCAGCTCCCACGGCCACAGAGGCCAAGTGAGAGGCCACGCCAGTGCCGAGACCCGGCACACAAAGGGTGAAGCTTTTAGGCGAGCAGCAGCCAGTGATCTCAGCTTCCCCCAGTCCTAATGCTCCTGAAAGGCTCTCTCCCGCTCCCTGTAATTGGGCATCAGTAGTTAATGCAGTATTGACTGCATTACACGCTCCTGTGCCTCCCCTCGCTAATGCCAATTGCATCACCTTGTACAGTCACCGGCTTGCTTAGCCAATAGCCGTTAAAAGCAATCCAAATCATGAATCATATGGGAAACTTTTAGCAAGACACCACCATCCAAGGAGACAATTTACAGTTGAGTTAATCTGGGTACATTAGTGAGACATGGATTCTGGACGACAGACCAATTTATGTTGTTTCCCTGTCCCCCCTTAGCGCTCTGCACGGGCAAATGAATGGAAGAGCAGGGAACTGAGAGAAGCACCTGCCTCTTTCCCCGACACTCTGGGAGGGAGGCGGGGGATTCATCTTTACAGACTCTGCCTGGCTGAGTTTGGGCAGGAAGAGGAAGCAGCTGCACATGCCATTCAAGATTTGTGATGCCTCATTCCCAGCAAAGAGGAGGTGCTGCTGCTGGGGTGGGTGATGGGAGGTGCAGATGGAGACAAGCCCTTTCTAGGCACCAGGTGTGTGCTAGGTCTGATCCCCACCCTCCCAGTCATACAAGGACTTTACTAGTCCTACTGGGCTCTGCCTTCTTGCCAATGGGCTGGGGTGTCTGGCATGGCCCACCATCAGGGCCCACTTCCCGTCTCCATCTCCAGAGCCACGGAGGATTGGGCCACACTGCCAGGAGAGGCCCCCAGACTCTCCATGGTCTAGAGCACGATGAGCTGTCCCAGGGGGTCCTGCTGGTGGCCGAGCTGGAGCTGGTCAGTACCCAAGCTGGCTTGGTCCCTGCCTCGCAGATGAACCAAGTTAGCTGTGGGGCTGTGCTCCTAGCAGTCATTAACAATTGAAGACTGCTGTCTGGTCCTCCTCAGCCCAGCGCTACTCTGTTTAAGCATTTTTTACTTATTAAAAATGCTCTAGGAATCATGTCTGGTGTTTAGTTCCACAGTCTGCTCGCTGCTTCCTGTGGTCACTGCAGATGTCCTGCTGGGCATATCCAGAGGCAGTTTATACCCAGCCTGGCCCTTCTCCAGCACGCACCAGGAACATGCCAGCACCCCAGCTGGGTGCCTGTGTCCAAGCTCCCACTGTTCTATCTGTCCCCACTCAAGGGCTTCTTCTCCAACAGCCAAGACCTAATTGACTTTTAGGGTTCAGGGCAGTAGCTCCCTTTGCTCCCCTGGGACTGGAAGTCTCTCCCACACCCCATAGCCTGGTGCCAGCCTAAGGTTCAGGTGCCAGGAGAAGAAGGGCTGTGTCTCCGGGAAAGTTGGAGTTTGGCTCCCTTTCACTGACAGACAGACCCGGCAGCATTTAGAAAGCCCGGACCCTGAGTTCCAGTAAAGTGGAGATAGCTAGGCCAAGAGCAAGCGTCCAAATGAAAGCAATTAATCTTAAAACCTGAAGTTTAACCGTTTGCAAAACAGATCTTTCTGTCTCTGTGGTGACCCTTCACTGCTCGACCTAATGGATTACTTTATTAATAATGCACTGTGCTTAAAAGCAAAAAAAAAAAAATTTTTTTTTCTGACGATTCAATACTTCAGAAAGTCTCTTAAACCCGTTGCTACGGCAAAACGATTGATATTTTATTATCTTTCAGAAGTGCAACATGAAAGCCCTGCAGCCCAGCAGAGCGAGAGCTTTGGTCCTCGGCAGCTGGCAGACCTGACTTCAACCAAAGGAGCCCCAGCCTCTCCCGACAAGATGCTGTTAGGTGGAGAAAAGGCGTTGGGGGTGGCTAATAGGAGCCCCAAGTCCCTGCTGCAGCCAGACAAAGGGTGCTGTGTGCAGCCCTGAAGAACACGCTCCTTAGGACTGAGGGGGCTGTTGCTGCTACCCAGCTCAGATGGCCCCCTGCTGGGAGGGCATTAAACATACAGGAAGAAGTTAGGCAGGGGGTGTGGAGGGACAAGCGAATCTTTTCCCTCCTCCATGGATGGTGCCACCTTCCTGGCTCTGGAACTGGGGGAGGCCGACCTCTAACACAGAGTGGAGTGTGGATTTCTGAATGGAAAAGATGCTTTTGGTTGTTAGCTCTAGGCTGATTGGGACAAAAATTTGGTGGCTGCTCAGGACCCCCTGCCTCTCTGATGCTCTAATGGGCCCTGAAGCCCAGTTGTATCAATGGTAGCAGGCAACATATTTAGACAGGCTGCGGACGGAGGGGCATCTTGAGTTCTCCTCCTCAGCTCTGGCAGGGGACCAGGGGAAACATAACACCCAGATGCTTCAGGTGCACCACAGTTTAGAGGTTCAGAGACCCATTCCCACTCAGGGCTCATCCGAACGGCTTAGTATTATCACAGAGCCCCAGGTACTCCAGAGGACCTGGACAGAGATCCATTCCAGACACTGGGTGGAGGTGAGGGTGCCCTCTTGTTAGCATGAGGCCATCTCCCTCACCTGAGGACTATCGTGTACAGAGGTGGGGTCTTCAGGATTTCTGGTGTAGGCCCAGGAGCCAAGCATGCTGAATAACATCTGCACCCTGACCTCCACACGCCAGGGTGGGTGCCCTGGCTTCAAGGTGGGACCCTTTGCACTGGCTTCTACAAGCCCTTCCTTTTTACTGAGAGAGAAAAAGAAGTCTAGAGATGGGCAGGACTGACCCTAGGTAACACGGGGTTAGTGATGAAAGGAGCCAAATTAAGATCTCCTCCCTCCCCGCCTTCTCTTTTCACATTCTATATAAAACCAAACCAGCCCAGTCCTCTGATAGCCCACATGGGGCTCCAGGGCAAGGTCCATGAATAGAAGTTCACTGAAAAGCCAGCATAGAAGCATTCAGTTTCCCCCTTTGCTCTCTTCTTACATGCACGTGGAGAACTGACCTTCACGGGCTTCCCAGCCCCAGGGATCCCCTATATTTTAAAGACCCCTTCCTGCCGATGCCTCAGAAGGTGTAGGTAGGTGGGGGCATCAGCACATGGCAGCAGCAAAGTGAACGACATCCTGTGTGACCTTGAGCAAATCACTTAACTTCGAATCTTCACAAGCAACTATGTCAGGAACACCAGTGTCCTGGTGGGCAGTGGGGACAGGCCCAGGGGAGGACAGTCACTGTAGGGGATGCCACTCACTCTCAGAGAACCCGCCCTTTCAGGTGTGCACCAGAGGCAGATGCCCACAGCAGTGTGGGCATCAACAATCACGTCCACTTTCTGGTAGCACCCACAAACCACACAAACCTCACCTAAAGGCACAAGTGGCCACTGCCCAGGCATGGCCACTCTCTGGACCCAAGGGGCCTATCTTAGGTCACAGAACAGTCTGCATTTTATCCCCAAGGGGACTGGGCGCCACAACTGTCTAGGACACTTCCGCAAGGCTCTCCCAGGCAGGAAGGTTCCGGGATTTGTGAGACCACCTGCCAGCGACCCCCAGCAGCCCCGGGCTCCTGTGTTCTGACCTCTGGGCCTTGCGGTCTTCTTGGGGCGCACCGAGGCTCCTGGCCAAGGAAGGTCCATGCCACTCTCGCTGATGGCCGGTGGCGGGACAGTTTCTTCCTCTGGGCCAAACTCCCGGTTCCGCGCTCAGGGAGACAGAGATGGTGGGCCAACAGGGGAGGCGTCTTTCTCACGAGTCACGCTCGTGGGCAGCTGTCCCCCGAGGGCCCAGCCGGTCTTCCTCTGGCGTGCGAGGCACCCCGGGCTCGGCGCCGTCCTCCCGCGCTCCAGCTCACTCCCAAGCTCTGGAGTCTGATCCCCCCCAAGCCGCTGATTTGTCCGGCGCTCAGCGCCTCTCGGGTTACGCGGCGGGCGCAGGGTGATGGCTGCGCGCAGAGCAGCAGCCGCAGAGACCAAACGCTCCACGCGAGCCGCCGCGGCGTGGAGATCCGGCCGCCGGAGCCGCCTCGCGGCCCCGCCGCGCAGCACACGGCCCGCGCTCGGCTCGCGGCCGGAGCCCGGGGCTGCGCGCCCACCCGTCCCGCTGCACGCAGCGAGCAGCTCGGTAGCCCCCGCGGAGCCCGGCGCGTGTGCCCGCACCCCCGGAGGGTGTTCGCGCGCGCCGCCGCGGGGGGCGAGGGGTGGGGACGCCGGGACCCCCGCCCGCCACCTACCGTCCTCCTTGTCCAGCACCATCATCTCGGGCGCTCCGTGTCCAGCCGCAGCTCGGCTCGGCCGGGAGAAGGGCGCCGACTCGGGGCGCGCTCGGCGGGGCGGCCGGTCCTCGGCAGGCAGCGAGCGGGCTCTAATTACCCGCTTGTCCGGCTCTTAACCTAGATTGCACTCAGCTAGAATTACATTCAGGAGTGAAGCACTTCGCAGATACAAAAGCAGTCTCACCTACTTTTGTGCCTCAGAATTGCAAGGAACTACGAACTGCAATTTAGAGAGAGAGAGAGGGAGAGGGAGAGAGAAGGGGGAAGAGAGGATCAGAGCCGTTTCTTTGATTCTCACCTTCCAAATGGCTCAATTTGCCCAGTATAATCTGTCTTAATGTAATTGCATTTGATAGCTCATAACCCTGGCTCTGGCAACGACACAGCTTTCAGCCTCATAAAGTGTTTTCCCCTCGGATTTAATCTGAATCTCAATCTAAAATTATATTCAAAGAGATGGGGGAATCTCGGCGGCCGTCTCCCGCTGCCTTTCTCCCTCAATGTATGAGGTTTGCACTCCTGCTACTGAATAAATGCACACATTTCCCGAGGCCCCCTCCCTCCCGGGTTAATGGGGAGTGGAGACGAGCGGCTGCCCGGCTCCGCAGCGCCACCTGGAGGTCTTTTGGCCCCACTTCGGCGCGCGGCTCCGCTGGGGTTCTAGGGTCCTTCCTGGTCTGCGATCAGTGGATGACTCCGGACAGTTACTTCCAGCCCCTCGGCCTCGATTTCTGTCTTCTCACAAGGGCGATGTTTCTCTGATCCCTTCCCCTCCCTCCTGCGAGGCCTGTCCAGAGTTTCTGGTTGTTTCTCAGACTGTTGGCAAAGTTAACCCTCTGCGGAGCGTGAAACCTCCCAGGGTGAGTCCTACAGCACCACCCCTGACCCCAGCATGCCCCCAAGAACATCCTGGTCCCATGGAAAGGGGGGGTCTGCCTTAGCTTCTGAGCAAGTGCAGCATGGCCTTGAAGGCTTTTCTTCTTCCACAAATATTTATTGAGCATGTATTATGTGCCAAGCATTATTCTAAGGCACTGGAGACACAGCAGTGAACAAAATAAAGATTCCTGCTTCTATTACTGCGTTGAGAATTCTTGCCCTGTAACTCATGAGGCAAGAAGGAAGGCACTGCCCATCTCTTCTCCTGGACCCTGCTTCTCCCCTGAGCACTGGGGCCGGTGCCCAGGTTACCTACTCCAGGAAGGCCACCTATCTTTAAAGTCCAAGAGTCCCCTCTCCCTGGACAGTACAGAGATCTAGCGTGTAAATAATGAAATTTCTCCAGCTCATGGAAGGCTCCAGAAAGACATGCTGTGGCTTGGTCCTGGCAGTAACTTCCAAGGACTAGAACCAGGCATGGAAAAGGAAATGGAAGTCTGTGAAGGGATAAAGGGTCACCAGTTAAGAGTCTATCCCATCTCTGCCAATTAGTAATGGCAGGCCTCAGGGGGAGTCACTTTCTCTCTCTGACCTCAGTTTCCTTCAGTGTCAAGTGGGCAGCCTACTCTTCCTGTCTGTAAGGTTCCTGTCTCAGCTAAGGTAGCACATGTGAGTGTGCGCTACAAACTGGTGCTCTGGACAGCGGGGGAGGGTTATCTGGTACAAAGAAGACCTAGAGGCTAGGTCTTCCCCTGACACTCTAGGAGTCCCCTGCCCCAGTGCTCAACAGGCACAGAGAATGGGGGGCTGCAGGCGATCTTCTCTCCCAGGCAGGGAAGTCAAGCTTTGAGCAGAAGAGGGCCTGCGTCTAATGAGATGCCTCATCCGAAGCTCAGAGGGTTTCACTTTCCCCTTCATCTTGAATACTTAATCCTAATAGTCCTTGAGTATATTTGATGTTAAATATATCATTTTGCTCAGACTGCCTGTCCCTCAGGACTGCGAGCTTGATCTCTCCCCTGCCACTGCAGACAAAGCTGTGCCCTGGAGTTCTGAGGGAGGCTTCAGTACTGCTGCTACCGGCACGTTTGGTGCCAGCCCCTCGCCCTAGCCTGCGCTGGGGGCCAGATGGCGCAGCAAGCGCAGGACCTGGCAAGGGCGGCTTCCTGCTGCAGAAACCTTTGTGCTACCTGGAGGCATTTGCTCCTTGAGGGTTGCAGCCTTACCCCTGATTTTCAAGGGCTGCTTCTCATTTTCAGGGTCTGGCCTTGACCCACAAACCAAGATTCAACAGGCTAGGGCCATTTTCCCATTCTCGCCTGCTATGCCTGGGCCTCTCTGTCACAACACCACAACCTCCAAGGTACCCAATTAGCAGCTACACGTCTGATATCCTGTGGGGGAGTCAAGATCCCTGGGTCCCAAACTGGGGTGCTGAGCAGTGAGCATGTCAGCAGGAAGGCCGCTTGTGCCCATAGGACTATGTGTGCTATGTGTGAGGGCCGCTTGTGCCCACAGGGCTCTCTCTGTCCCCAGCTGACAGCATGGTATGCACAAGATGGTCTGGAGAGAGGCCTCCACAGTTGGGTTACAGAGTGGCTCAGGGTTTGGGTGAGCCAAACTCCCAGCCAGGAAGAAGCTTGCTGAGTTGACAGGAGTCTCACTCGTTGGGCGCCTCCTCCTTAGCTCAGAGGTAACTCGCACCCATGTTCACCCCTGTCCAGGCCCAGGGACACACCCACAACAAGAGAGTGGAATCCTCAGATTCCCTGCAGCTGGAAGAGGCAGTCTTTACTCAACGCATTCCACAGGTGATGAGCATGTACTTTCACTTCTACATGCCAAGAGTGCTCAAAAATGTCCTTGAGACACCTCTGGGGACAGCAGAAGGAAGCTAGTTGAACAGTCTCCAAGGTTATGTCAAGGAAAAAGGGGTGTTACTGAATGCTTTACAAATTTCTGGGCAGGTTCCAGCAGTATGTCCTTATGCCTGGCAGGAAAGTCCAGAGAAGGGTTCCTGAATTGGGAGTGGGGCGTTGTAGGACTTGGTGCCTGAGGGCCTGGGCAGACTAGCTATTCCAGAACTTTTCACAGTGGCTGTCAGGTGTGCCTCAGCCTGAGGGCTCTGCTCTCAACACAGTACAGCTGTCTACAAGATGGGGTTACAGGCTGGCCTCAGAGGTGGTGCTCAGAGAGGTATTCAGGGTGACAAGGGCCACTACAGTTTACAGGACAGAGCAAACCTACTTTGCAGTGCAGCCAGGATGCCTGCTGGCCAAATGCAGACGCCCTGCCCTGCCCCCTACTACACAAAAGCAGCGGTGCACAGCAATCTGTAACCAGCCAAGGCGGCCAAATGCACAGTTGCAAACTTTCCCTCTTTTGGTTTCTGGAGAGCCCAGACAGGACTTCTGAGAAGCTGCAGTCATAAGTCGTTAGGCCTTGTAGAGGTCCAAGCCAAATCTGCACCCCAGGAAACCAGTCTACTGTACCCCCTGAAGAAGGCCAATCCACCCTGCACATCAGCCCGGAGGAAGCTGTGAGTTTGCCCTGATAGTGGACCTCCACAGGGGAGGTGGTAGGGTGGGACAAGGGACTAGCAGTACTAGAAGGGAAGGTCAAACAGTCAGACCCTTTCCCTGCGACCAACCACTGCCTCCCAACCCCAAATTTCTCGGCCCCCCTGTCCCACCACTTCGCCCTCCAGGCACCAAAGCCTGTCTTGGCCCCTGGGAATGGTCCACAGGCAGCCAGAGATGTGAGTTCCCCCAAGAGACTGGCAGCGGGACCGGCGTTAGTAGGATCTGGAGTGGATCCAGATTTTGTGAGGACCAAAGCGTACTGTGGTTGGGGGTGGAGGCGCTTGAAGAAAAGGAATACAAGATTACCACCAGGGACCTGGCAACTGAAGGACCTCGAGGGCCCGGAGCTTCATTAGCTTCAAGGTGAATCTGCCTCTGCTTGAACCTGATACTTCGAGCTATACGGCCCGCCCACTTACCCTACCACCGAGGCGCGTCCCACCTCAGGCTGGGTGTCCTTCCCAGCCCTGCAGGGGCGGGGGCAGCACCACCCGTCCTGCAGATAGAAAGTCGCAGGCCTGGCCCAGGTCCACGCTGATTGGACTGCGCCCTCACCAAATTCTCTGGGCATCCGCCTGGGGGATCCCTTCCGCATTCGGGTGCAGAAGGGAGGCATGCAGCCACCTAGACGGGCCCAAAGACTGGCACCGTCAGGGAAGCCCTCGGCTCGGGCCGCAGAGGCGCTCCAGAAGCCTGCGATGCACAAGAGCCAGTGAGAAAGTTCCTGGCCCAAGTGTACGGGGCTGCGGGTCTCCGGGTGGCCGGGGAGACCGCCTAATCCGGCCAGGGACCCCGAGGCAGCCCCGACGCGGCCGGCCTCGGAGCTCCCGGGGCCGCCAGCCAGGCCGAAGCCGCCGCCGTCCTGCCCCACGCGCCCCGGACACCCGCGCGGCGCGCCCGGCACCTACCGTCCTCCTGGTCCAACACCATGGTCCCCACGGCGGCGCGGGCTCCCTCCGGCCCAGCGCGGGCTCCGCGCCCCGCGAGCCGCGGCCGCCGACCGGCGCCGACCGACCGGCGTGCCGAGCGCAGCCCCGCGGCCCGGGAGCGAGGGAGGGGCGAGCAGGGCGCGGCGGGGCGGGCTGCGCGGGGCTGGGACGCGGAGCCGCTGCCGGGCCGGGCCGGGCGGGAGCCGGAGCCGAGCGGGGCCGCAGAGCGCGCGGGTTCTCGCTTCGAGCCGGCCGCGCTCGCCTAGCCGAGTGCAGCCTGCGTTTCCCAGGGCCCCTCAGATTCCCCTGTTAATTAAATCAATTCATTATGCTCAGATCTGATTAGCGGCCCTTCCCCCCTTTGAATCAATTATTCAATACACAAACATAATTGCTTGGGCCAGAGGTGCCCGCCATTAGCTTATTTAACTCCAAGGACACTAATTACCCGCAGGGCACGGGAACTTTTCTCATTAATTCTGACAAAACACAAAAGCACAGCCAGAGTGTGTGCGTGTGAGGGACTCTGTGCGAGTCTGTGTGTGTGTGACAGCGCGCCAGTGCATGTGTGTGTGTGTGTGTGACAGCGTGCCACGGGGAGGGCTGTGTGGGGTGGCCGGCCACTGTGCGACCATCACAGGAGAGGGGAGGGCAGCAGGTGTGCGATTGCGGCCTGTGACCCTGCCCCCTGGCGTTGCGAGTGTGGGACTCCCTGCATGTGGTTGTGAGGTGCAGTGTGAGTGCATCCGTCTGGGTGTGGCTCTGGGGCTGGGACTGTGGACCAAGGTTGGCACCCAGCACAGGAATGTGTGTGAGACTGTGAGAGTGCTTCTGTGTGTGATGTGTGAGTGTGACTCCCTGGCTGTCGGGGCTGGCACTCCAGCCCCTTTAAGTTTTCTTCATTCTCGCCCAGCCAGTGCCCGCTGCATACTCAGATCTGGAGAAACCAGGGAGGGTCAGGAGGTAGCCGCAATACGCACCCCCCACCCAGTCACCTGTTCCTGTCCCCACTGAGTTTTGCTTCCCCTGTATCCACCACCTCAGCCCAGTTCTAGACCCAGGTTCTCATCCCTGCTTCTTCGCCCTCTCACCGCCCCTCCGTACCAACCCTACTCCTCCACTTTCCACTTTTATTTCAAAGCTCCCATCCCCCTATTTCCACATATGCTTGGCGCCTAGGCACATCTTGCTTTTCCACCCGCCCCATGCCTGGTTCCCAGCCTCCTGTCTCTCCAGGCTGTGCAGAGGGTGTGCCTGTGGTTGACCAACTCCACATATTACCTCCCAGGAAATCTCCATTGAGAGAGCCAGTGAGAGCGCCCATAGAGGCAGGGACACAGAGGGTAATTGATTCCCCCAAATTAGGTTTCTGCTTTCTAAAGACCAGTATTGTTCCTGTTCTCAATGTGCACAGAGGTATTGAAGATTTCCTTTTTGTTTCCTCAGGCAATGAATGAGCTTAATCCATTTGGGTTTATAAATCAGGAAACTAATATTCACTCCTTCCATAGCAGCTTTTTAAAATTTTTAATTGGTGGGGGAGGCGCAGTTAGTCACCCTTATGCTGTCCCCAAGCCCCCACTTATCAAAACACATCCTGATTGAGGGGTGGAGAGAAGGCGGGGTGAGGGAAGCTCGTGCTGATCCTCCTGCCCTCCTCCATCCTTGTACAGGGACCCACAGAGAGTCTGGGAAAGTCTGTGACATGATTGCGTGATTTATAACCAATTTAATGGAGAAATGGGGTTCTGCAGAATGATTGCCCAAATTGGCTGCTCTTAGTTGCCCACTAGCTCTGAGCCACTGAGCGTGCCCGGGTTCGGCAATCCACCCTCCTCACCATCCTGCACAGCCACTAGAGATACCTTCCTGGTGCCAAGATCTGGCTTAGCCCCTCTGGTCAAAAAAAATCTTTGATGGCTCCCCCTTGTCCACAAGATAAAGTCGTAAGTACTCGTGTCAACTCGGACGCCCGCCCTCTTCAGTCCAGCTGGTATCTTTTGAGTTTTCCCCCCTTCATTCCTTCCCCTCCAGCCTGCTATACCTTTACGTTTCCACCCCAGGGACTCTTCCCTGCATAGAGGGCCCCTGCCCAGCTTTCATGGTCTTCTAAGGAAGGCCATCTTCCTCCCAGTGAGTGTCTCTGCCTGAAGAGTGCGGCTACTCCTGCTAAGTGCATTATTCCCTTGAGGCCTGGAGGACAAGGTCAGCCACTGGGGGCAGGGTTTCAGCCCTCCCCCAGAGGGAGAGGACATTAGGGTATCAAGAAGCTCCTTAGGAACATGGGCACTGAGGATCAGGGAAGGATGGAGCTCAGAAGCAGAGATCCCAGAGTGGCACTTCTTCCTAGGATCGCAGATAGATGCCATGGGAACAGTGCCCAGGAACCTGCTTTTTCTCAGACCCAATATTTGGATCCTCACGCTGTCACTATTTAGTTCTCTGTGTAGCCAGGCAGGGCCACTGCCTAGATTGGTGCTAGCTGGTCCTTGTATGTGGAGGAAATGGGGCTTGGAATTCTCCCTCTCTCTCCACTATGCAAGCCGCATGCCTGGCTTAGGCTGTACCCACTCAGAGATGGCACCTTTTGCTAATTTGCACAAATGCACCACACAGACCAGCATGACCCTTCAACCGGGTATGTCTACCCTGGCAAAGTTCACAAGCAGAAAAGCCAGCCTGAGGGGCGAGTACCCAACCTCCCTGTCCTACCCGTGCTTGTGGCAAGGACCAGAGAGAGAGACAGGGACAGAAAGAGAGAGATGAGAGAAATAGAGACGAACAGAGACAGAGACAGAGGCAGAGAGGAGTCAGCATGGAGTATCAGGTGCTACGATAGACGCCCAGCTCCATCTGTGCATGTAGGTGGACCACTAACTCCTGGAAAGATTCTGAACTCAGGTCATAGCTGGGACTGAGACCCAGAAAGGGAAGACCTGGAATGGAAAGGCCTGTCTTAGAGAATGAACTTCCCTCAGGGCCCCATGTTGGGGGAGAGGCCATGAGGTGCTTGACAGGGGCTTTTATGGGAGCACTAGACTTAGTGGAAAGGCCTGGAGCTGGAGGGGACCACAGTCCCAGGGATGATGCAGGCCTGGGCCTGAG
Source organism: Hystrix cristata (assembly GCA_004026905.1). NCBI lineage: Eukaryota > Metazoa > Chordata > Mammalia > Rodentia > Hystricidae > Hystrix > Hystrix cristata. The sequence continues at coordinate 29,346 of PVJO010003621.1, read as the reverse complement.
CCACTCCGGAGCAGCACTCTGAGAAGAAGAGGGCGGTGGTGCAAAGGAGGAACTCGTTTACCAGGGGTCCTACAGGTTTGTTACGGGAGTCCCCTGTGACAGAGCTGTCACTAGAAGCTAAGATGTCACCTGTCTGGGTCTAGAAGGTAAGTGGCAGCTAAGATCAGCACCCTGGTGGCACCGATGGGCAGCAGCTAAGCAACATGGCAAGAGCATCAGGCAGCGGGTCTAATTGTATGGACAGCATCCACTCCTCCAACCTCGACCTCTTAACCTGGGCTTGTTAGGCAGCGACTCTGCAGACTGGAAACCTAGCGGTATCCAGAGGGCCTGGGGTTGCCCGTGCAACCAGTCATGGATCTCACAGCTTTTTTGAGAGGAGGATCCTGGAAAGGAGAATTGGGGCATCCGAATTTGGGGCTGCTGCTGATAAATGTGTGAGATGTGGTACTTGCCACTCATACGGCCTGTAGGTCCCAGCCTCTCTGAGCTGCGTGCAGGCATGATGGGAAAGGCCGTGTGATGGAGAATGGACCAGGAACATGGCAGCAGTCCCCTCTGTGACTGCCGGCTTCTCCTGGTGGCAGGGGAGCTCAGTACATCAGTGTGTTACACAAAACAGATTGTCTGAGTAAGTTAAAAAATAATGTACAGCCAAATGCTGTTTACAAGAAATACTCCCAAAACAAGGTGACAAAAAAAATGAAAATAAAGCAACGGCAAAAAATATACCGAGTAAATGCAAGCAGAGCGGGAGTAGGAACAGCAATATTCATGTCCAACAAAGCTTACTTCAAGGCTAAAAGCATAAACTGCCTGAAAATTAAGAAACATACTCTTAAATTACTACTGAATCGAAAATGAGAACAAAACTGAAATTAGAAATGATCTAGTGATGAAAAAGAAAAAAACAGCATGTCATACAGAAGTTGTGGGACATAGCTTTGTGTAAGGAAATACAGCCTTAAATACTTTTAATGTTAAAATAAAGGCCACGAGTAAATAAACTAGATCTAAGAAATTAGAAAACAAAAAAAAAAAAGAAGGCAATTAACCAGGTTAATGTTAGAAATTAATGAAATAGAAAATAAACAAATATTTGAATAATAATAATTGAAAGGGCCAATTAGAACCAAAACCTGCTTCTTTGAAAAAAACCAACAAAATAAAAATCCTTCCAGGCAAATCTGTCAAAGAAAGCCAAAATGTACAATATTAGATATAAAAAGATGTATCACAAGTACAGAAATGGTAAAAGAATTATAACAACATGAATAAGCCTATGAAAACAAGTGTGAAAGCCTAGAGGAAAGTAGAAAATTATCAAAACCAAGCACTGAAGTAAAAATCCTGAATAGGTCAATAAATGGAAGACATTTAAAAAGAAATTAAAACTGCCATTAAAATATCACAAAGCACCATATGTTCCAGCAATTCTGCTTCGGGATATATACTCAAAAGAACTGAAAGCAAGTTCTCAAAGAAATATTTATATATTCACATTCACAGCAACGTTATTCACAATAGACAAAGGTGGAAACAACCCAACTGTCTACCAGCAACTGAACAGATAAACAAAATGTGGTATGTCTATACAATGGAATATTATTCAGCCTTAAAAAGGAAGGTACTTGTTACACAAGCTGCAACATGGATGACTTGGAGGGAGTGATACTAAATGGAATAAGCCTGTCAGAAAAAAGAAAAATACTGTGTGATTCCACTTATAAGCAGTGTCTAGAGTACTTAGAATCATAGAAAGTAGCTGTGGTAGTGGCCAGGAGCCAGGAAGAGGGAAAGATGTGGAACTGTTGTTTAATGGGTATAGCGTTTCATACTTTCAAGATGGAAAGAGTTCCAGAGAATGGCTGCAAAATCATGTGACTGTACGTAACACTCCTAAACTGTATACTTACAAATGGTTGGACTGGTATAGTTTATGTAATATGTATTTTATCACAATAAAAAATTTAAAGCGGGTGTGGTGGTGCATGCCTGTAATCCCAGCACTTGGGAGGCTGAGGCAGGAGGATTGCTACAAGCACTCTATCATGGAGTCTAAAAACATGATTTTATTGTTATTTAAATTATTCCAGATAAGAGAAAAAGTTGAAAATTTTCCTCATTTGTTTTGTGAACCAGTGTTTTCTTATCAAACTTTATGAAGATTGAATTTTAAATGAAAGAAAAAAAAATCACACAAGTGTAAAATCTGGAATAAGACATTACCTAACTGGACATGGAGACATAGCAAAATAATACTTAAAGGCAAGTGCATGCGTGTGTGTGTGTGTGTGTGTGTGTGTGTTGCAGTACTGAAGATTGTACCCATGGCCTTCATACTGAGCTGCATAACACTACTAAACACTACTAAACAGTCCTTTTTAAAAAAAATTTTTTTTGAGACAAGATCTCACTAAATTGCTGAATTGGCCAAACAGGGCTCAAACTTTTGATGTCTCTGCCTCAGCCTCCCAGAGTGGTGGGATTATAGGGGTGTGCCACCATGCCCAGCTAGCAGGTTTTTGTTTTTAACTTTCTCTTTTCTTTTTTTGATTTTAGTGGCATATTTTAGATATACGTAACTATCACATTCATCATGGGGAATTTCGACCCGTACAAGAGCTAGCAGGTTTAACACTGCAGACATGATTCAGTATCAGGAAATCTATCCACATAAATCACTACAACAACAAAGGGAAAAATGTGGCTACAGTAACAGATGTCAAAAATAATTTGATAAAATCCAGGATGTATTGGTAATAATATTAAGCAAAACATAAATACAAAAGAACTATGGTACTTCTTTTGTTAAGACTATCTACTGAAGTCAAATAGTAAATATATGTAACAGTAGTAAATACATAAACAACAACAATCCAAAGCTATTGCCCTAAATTGGGAACAAGACAGGTTGCCATTGTCAGCACTTTGTCCTCCTTCATTTTCTTTCCTTCCTTCCTTCTGTCCTTCCGTTTTTTGTCAGTGCTGGGGATCAAACCCCAGGCCTCACCTCTGCTAAACAAATGCTCTACCACCAAGCTACATCTCCAGCCTCATTATCAGGCCTATTAATACACATTTGGGGGGAGACTAATACAATAAGACAAGAAAATGGACTAAGCAGAAGTACCTGGTTTTAAAAAACACAAAAGTATGTCTGCTTACAAATTACATGATTTTATATCAAGAAAGTCCAATAAAATTTAGTTTAAAAACTACTAGAGTTAATTAGATAACTGGGAAGGTAACTAAATACAAGATAAATATAAATCTATAGGGTTTTTTCTAAATGCAACTCTATATTAGAAATGGAAATGAAGAACTATATCATTTACAATAATGAAAAAATTACAAAATCCTCAGAAATAATTGAAAAACAACCACTGCAAATGTAAAGGTCTTCACTGAAGAAAGTCACAGAATCATATTGTTATAATTTGTGCCTAGATGTCCCCCCAAAGCCTCATGCAGTCAAAGGTGGGGCACTTTCAGATCTAGAGTGTGTGATTACTAAATTAGTCCACTGATTGGTTTGGCAGAGTTCTGCAGGGATCAAGGATGTGATGCTAGAATTAAGGGCACTAGGATTAAGGGTGGGAGTGCTACCCACCCTTAGGGAGGGCAGCCTGGATAAGATATAAGGGGCAGAAAGAGGCTTGTCTGCCCCTTTGCTTGCCTTGCTGCCTTCTGTCTGTCTGCCACATCACCCTGCCTTGGAGCCAGCCAGTTATGGGCTGAAACCTGTACAGACTGTGAGCGAAATAAACTTTTCCTCCTTTAATTTTGGATGCTGGGTATTTTGTCTCAGCAATGAGAAAAGTAAACAAGACACATTTTGAAGGACACATAACAAGATCTGAATATATCAAAAGGCAGCCATGTTTCAGAAAGACTTTATAAAAAGCCAGTTCTTTCAAAATGAATATATAGATTTAATAGAGTTTTTATTAGAATCCCCAGTAAAACAATTTAGAACTTTAAAAAATTTTTAATTTGCAGTACATTTGAAAAACAAATACCCAAGGCTAATAAAGAAAAAATATGTAAAGAAGAGAAATTGCATTATCAGAAAATAAAACATACCACAAAGCCACCATAATCTAACAGTAAGGTACAAACCACGAAGAGATAAATAGGTCAGAGGAACAGAAACCCGATTCATACGTTCAAGTACAGAAAGGAATGTCATATACTACAAAAGTTGCATTTCAACTTATCTGAGAAAAAATGTAATAAATGGTATTGTCATCTGCAAACATTTCTTCAAGGGAGATATACAGATATGGCAATAATCACCTGAAAAGATACCTAACATCTTTGGTAACTGAGGAAATGCACCCGAAATCCACAATGATAGACTTCTTCACACTCATTAGGAAGTAGAATAAGAGCATCCAGATTAAAACGAATGTTGGCAAAGATGGAAAAATTGGATCGCTCATACACTGCTGGTGGAATATAAGATGGTGCAGCCGTTTTGGAAAACCGTGTGGTGGTGCCACAAACAGTTAAATGTAGTGTCACTATGTGACCACCATTTTTCCTCCTAGGTGTAGACTCAGGAGAACTGGAAACATATGTCCACACAAAAATCTGTGCATTCATGTTTATAGCAGCCTTACAAGAGCCAAAAGATGGGAAAAATCAAACATCCATGAACTAAAAATAGCTATTATTTGACCATAAAAAGAATAAAACACTGACACATGCCGTAAGATGGATGAGCCTTGAAACATTATGCTAAGAAAAAGGAAGCAGTCAAAAAAAAATCATACATATATAATTCCATTTATATAAAATGTCCAGAATTGGAAAATCTATAAAGATGGAAAGTGGATTAGCAGTTGCTGGGGATTAAGGATAGCCATGAGGTGACAGCTAAAGGGCGTGAAGTTTCTTCTTGAGGTGATAGAAATGTCGTGTAATTGACTCTGGTGGTTCACGTATCTGACTGTACTAAAATACACTGAACTGTGCACTTTCAATGAGTGGACTGTCTGGTATGTGAATTATATCTCAATAAAGTTGTTTCAAAAAATAGTGCTACCATAACTGGTTATCCATCTAAAAGAGACAGCTGGAATCCTTACCGTTCCTAAATATAAAAATTACCTTCCAAGTGATTTTAATATGCAAGTGAAACAATTAAAATGTCAGAAAAGATTTCAAGTGAAAAATTTAATAGATCAATAATAACAAATGATACCAAATTCAATAGGAGTAACAAAGAAAAATAAAGATACACTATATTTGACTAAAGACTTAGATGGTAAAAGATACCATGAACAAAGGAAATGCAAATAATATACGGAGGAAAGTATTTGCAAAAGTTGTGGAAATAAAAGAGAAAATATGCTGTATATAAAGGATTTCTGTAAATTGTAAAAGAAAAGGCAAAAGCCTAAAAGAAAGTTGGAAAAGGGGGTATGAACGGGCCATTTAGAACAGCAGAGATTAAAGTGGCCAATAAAATGCTTACCCTCATTATTAGTTGGGAAAATGCAAATTAAAGCAAAATGAGTTTTCATTACTTAAATTCATCAGATTTGCCAAAAAAAAAAAAAAAGTAAGAGAGTGAAAATGTTCAGGCCTACTCAAAATTTGAGAAAATGGGTATTCTCATTGTTGCTAAGCAAGTTAACTGGCACTATCTATTATAATTTGAGCAGGTAACCTGGCACTATCTATTAAAATTAAAAAGGTACCTGCTTTTTGACCCAGAAATCTTCCTTTTGGGAATGCATCCTACAGGGAAAATGACCTATCTATAAGGATGACCCTATAATTTCAGCAGTGTGTGTTGTGGTAGAAAATTGGAAAGCATTGGAATATTAAGTGTCATTCAATGATTAAGTACATTGTTCCACAGGCCTGCTGTGGAATATTACGAACTATTAAAAAAGTAAGTTTGAGCTATAGCTACTGACTTGCAAAGCATGTCTGTGAGATGGGAGTGGTGGAACACACCTATCGTCCCAGCACTCCGGGAGGCTGAGCGAGGAGGATCACAAGTTCAAGTCCAGCCTGGGGAAGTGAGCAACTTAGGGAGACCCTGTCTCAAAGTAGAAGATTTAAAAAGGGGTCGAGGGTTTATCTCAGCGTGAAGGCTCTGGGTTCCATTTCCAGTATGTACCCCCCCAAAAAAGCCATGTCTATGATGTACTGTTAGTGAGAAAAGTAGCTTGCAATGTAACAACTAGTATCATCCCATGTGAAGGAAAGCTTGCCTCTGATAGGAAGATGGAGAAGGAACATGCAAGCCTGCTCCTGTTCAGTCTATCAACAATGGTGCCTTAGCAGGTAAGAATGGATGCTAGAGGGGAAGGGGCAGGCACCCACTTCTAAAGTTACTTATAATGACTAAGTAATTTGTAACTTGTTTTGTTTTTTGAGACAGGGTCTCACTATGTAGTTCAGGCTGGCCTTGAACTCATTAGGTAACCCAGGCTGGCCTCGAATTTGTGGCAATCCTGCCTCAGCCACCCCAAATGTTGGGATTACAGGAGTGTGCCGCCACATTGGGCCCCAATTTATAATTTTTAAACTTTAAAAACAAATTGGGGAGTTGTTTTTGGACACTTCTTTCAATCCCAATCAGTGCTACTGCCCTAGTGCGAGCGACCAGGATCTCTGGCGCATTGCTCAGGAGCATCTTACTGGCCTGCACACACCCACCCTGAGCCTCCAAGGAGAGCCTATGGGCTCTGTACACAGCCAGGAAATATTTAAAAGTACAAATCAGATTTTGCCAACCAACCCGCACACCCGCAGAGGCTTCCCGTTGCTCTCAGGAGCAAGCCCCTCCATCCTCTGCGTGTCCTGCTGCCTCTGCCCAAGCAGGCTCTCCTGACACATCTCTCTTCGCTGACATCCAGCCCTCACTCCCATGACTCAGGAGATTGTCCTTGCTGTTGCCTGAAGCGCTACCCAGCTGCAGGCCTGCTGATGTGCTGTCTCTTCTGCCTGGAATGTCCTTCCTCCCCTCTCATTTGGACCACCTCTTGATCACCCCTGAGGTGTAGGATTTAATGTCAGGGTGGCCTCTCCCCACAAGACGAGGCTAGACCTCCCTCCCTCTCACAGTCTGGCATGCCCCTCTGTAGCCCTCCATAGCACTTATCACAACAATCTAGTTAATTACATAGTTATCTGTATAATTATTTGTGTGACAGGGATAAAAGAAGAACTATTAAACTAGGAGTGTTTGCATCTTCTCCAGCCTGCAGCCTTAGGAGAGAAACAGGTCAGATAAGGTCTCTGGGGTCCTACCCTGCTCAGAGATTCTGAACTTGCTCTCCATGGATCTGCCACCCCAGCTTCCAGCTGGGAGAATTTGCCTGGCTTGAATACTTCCCTCCACTCTTCCATTTAGCTAGCCGATTGGCTTGTTCCGAGACTAGATTGTGGCAGAACCCTCTGAATTGCTGGGGAGCTTGTGGGGGTCTCCAGGCAGCTAGAATAAGGTTATAGGGGACCCTCTCAATCTCCAAATGGCTTAATTTCTGTATCTCCCATCCTACAGAGACCCTCACCAAGGCTCACCGGAAGCTACAAATACCCGGCAACCAAGCCCCAGCGTGATCGGCAGCTTCAGAATCTCAACCTGAACTCCCATTTTGCACAATTAAGGGTCCTCTGTCCCCTTCCCTCCCCCCCATCACCTGTCCACGGAGGACTGGAGACCCCGAGCAATCCTGGGCTGGGTCTGAGAGGCCAGATGTTGCCAAGCGCTCCTGAGGCTGGTCCTGGTCTGTGAGCTTCGTGGGCTCCGACCGACTGGGCTGTGGGGCTGAGTACTATGACTCACTCCCAGAGAACAGGCTGTTTCCCGACAAGCTCACCAGAGTGAACACACCCACACACAGGTGGTCCCCTTGAAGCTACAGCCACATGTCCCAACAGCACATGCATCACAGAATGGGTCCTCCCCAGTGCTGCAGGCAGGGGCTATGGTATGTGGAGCTGGTGGGGGAGCACCCTCAGTCCCCGCCTGGGCCCCGCCCCCACTCTCTAGTAGGGTCTTCCTGACCACCTTGCCTCACGATGCCAGAGGCCAAAGGGCCAACTCCTCACACAGGTACTGTCTGAGAGTCCCTGCCGGCTGCCGAATGATACAAATTTGGGGGAAAAGCATATAATTCTTCCTTGGCTGAAGCTGCCCAGGACTTGCCTAGGCTCTGCTGAGCCAGGCTTTGAGCCCCTGTGCTCAGGCCACCTCTTGTCATGACTCACAGGATTATCTGAGTCCTATCAGGACTGGAGGTCATAGTCAGCCACCACTCAGAGCCTGCACTAGATGTGCCCAAGCTAAGCAGATTGAGCCACACACAGCCTGGGGACAGGCTGCTGATTCAAACCCTCAGAGCCTGCAGGTGTAGCCCTGGGGCCTCAGACTTGGTGGCATCAGCTAATGCCTAGTTCTTGATTCTGATTCTGCTTCTCACAGATCTCAGGCAGCTGCCCCTTCCTGAGTGTGGCAGGCCAGTGTCCCCAACTTCTGTCTTCCCCTTCCTCCTGCACATGTCTGCACAGCTATAGACCGTATTTCCCAAATCCCTTTGCAATAGATGAGGATGAGTTACTGTTTCTCATTTACAGGCAGAAAAGATATGAGCTACTCTTATATCTCTTGGTTAGAAAGAAGCTACTTGTTTGGGGCTCGCTGTCTCTCCTGTCTTTCCATCTTTGGAATTGGGGCATTCTGTGCAGATTAGAACAAAACCCTAAGGAATGCTCAGAGATAGGATGAAAGGACAGTGGGTCCTTGAGTGATCTTGTGGAATAGTCCTGCCAACTTGGACTTTTAAATCTGTAACGAGAGAGAGAAATAAAGTTCTATCTCATTCCAGTTTGGGGTAGCTTGGGGCCTCCTTGTCACAGCAGCTTCAGCTTTTTCCTGACTAACACATGGAGCCTCTGGTTCCCCATGAATGAAATAGGATATTTTCTTCAAGGGCCAAGATTCCAATTCAAGATTCTGATTTGTCAAGACGCTGGTTTCTGAAAAGCTGCACAGAATAGAAACTTGGCCTTGGCCTGCAGCCAAGGTGAGCCTCGGTGTATTTCCTGCTCTCTCCTTACTACAAGGGGTTCCCTGGGGCTCAGATAAAGGTCTGACCCTAGGACAGGTGAGGGAAGGACATGCAGAAGCACGCAAGGCGCTTTCTTGTTGACTGAGGGCACAGCTGGAGCAGGTGCTAAGGGCAAGGGGATTAGGACAGGCTGCTGCCTTTGTCCGAGGCAGCTCACAGTTCCAGACCTCCCTGGTGACCTCAGATACCATCCCAACCCTTCCCTTTGACCATTTTAGCCCAAGCATTCCAATTGTAGGACCTCTGGCCAA
>PVJO010003621.1:0-15000 GCA_004026905.1 Hystrix cristata | reverse complement strand
ACTGGAGGTTGCTGCAGGGCGTGAGCTGTGCTGGAGAAGGAGCCCCCTGCTTCCTGGGGTGCTGGGCTGTGTGAAGTCCAAGAAGGATCTGGCAAAGGGCCCCATGAGAATTTGTCACATCTCAGCGTTGGACTCCTGACAGTGGGCGGAGGCACAAATGTCTGAGGTGCAGGGAATGGGCACCAGGAGCTGGAGTAATCTTGTAAAAAATATGTCAGTTCAGGTCAAGCTCTTTCTTAGTGGCTTCCCGTGTGTCACAGAGTAAAACCTAAACTCCTTATGGGGCCTCTACACAATCTGCCCCATCCCTGCCGCCTCCCTATGCCACCTGCCCTCCAATTTTGTCTCCTTGCTACTCTCTAGCTAACTCTGCAACCATGTTTGTGCCTTTTCCTGTTCCCCAGATATGCCAGGCACCCTCAAAGGTCAGGGCTGCTAAGCTTTCTTTTCCCCTCTGCCTGCCTCCTAACATGTGTGCAACCCTTGAGCCCCTTCTCCATTCAGGTCTCTGCTCAGACATCACCTTCTCCAGGAGCCCTCCCCATGGATACTGTCCCTTTCTCCTATTATGTGTGCATTTACGGTACTATTATCACCCACGTATTTTATAATGTTTACACAGTAGTCGTGTGTGTCTCCCTCCACCGTGTGTGAGCTCTATGGGAAGAACCCCACGTCCGTTTTTCCCTCCTGCTTCTCCAGCCCCAGGACAGCGCTTGGCATGTGGTACTCGGGGACCATCGGATCACATCTGGTCGCTGAGCCCCAGAAATGAGGCTTTATTCATACAAAAACTGAAGGGCGGCAGCAGGCCCCTTTCCGGGTATCTCTAGGCCAGGCCCAAGGAGCTTGCTCAGAGAGAGGTGCCCCCGACCTGTCAGAAGGAAGGAGCGCTCAGGAATCCTGGTTTGTTCTGCGGGCTGTGGGATCCAGGCTAGGTGGCAGCGGGACCCTCAAAGGAGTGGAATCTGTTCAAGGGGTGGGTGGGAGAGGGAAGTAGGGGGTCTGTCGCTCCAGTAAAACCACAGGCCCTGCTTTTAACATTGGTCCTAGCTTTGCCATTGACTTGTCCTGTGAGCCTAAGCAAGGCCTTATCCTATTCCTGGGCCTCAGTTTTCCCTTCTCTGAAATGGGAAGTTGGGCATAATAAGCTACAAGGGTGGCTTTGACTGTCTTTTGCCTTACAAATGAAGAAACTGTGGTTCAGAGAGGTCTGACGATGGAACTGAGGGCACATACTAGGGATAAACTGGCCCCAGGCTCTTGGCTCCCACCTTTTCCTCCTCTGCACTTCTGTGTTCAAGTCCTGACTCAGGCAGCTGGTTTTCTTTTCTCCTATCGTGACTCGCTTCCCCAATTAAGCTGTGAGCCCCTCAGGGCAGGAACCACATCTGGCTCTTGCTTCTCCTAGTTCCTTAAGATTAGGCAACCGGCAGGTGCTGAATAAAGGCCTGGTGAGTAAGAGGGGGAGTCAGGTCGCCCAGAGCCCTGCAGGAGACGGCAGCAAGGGTGGAATCCCAACTAGGTCTCCTGAGAGCTTCCAGATGCCAGGATGGGAGACATTCATTCACTCACCCAAGAATGATTTGCTAAGCACCTACTACATGCTAGTTATAGTGTTCCAGATACCGAGCAGACAAGGCTCCTGGGAGCTTATGTTCTTTAGTGGGAAGCAGGACATAAGCTAGGGACAAAGCCATACATGGAAACAAAGCAAAGAAGCAGACAGGAGCAGAGTGGGGCTGCTTCAGGTCAGGTTGGCTGGGGAAGGCCTGTCTGAGCAGCCAAAACCTGTCGGACAAGGACAGTCACACCAGGCAGAAGCAAGAGCAAGTCCAAAGGCCCTGAGGCAGGTTGAATCTCAGCATGTAAAGAACAGAAAGAAGGCTGAGTGGCTGAAGGTGGCTCAGGGCAGGAAGGGAGCAGGGGATAGAGCACGGTCCCCCTGAGGAGTGTGCGTTTTATTAGAAGCAACATGGGAAGTCACTGGGGGATTTGTACAGAGGATGAAAAGATATGATTGGCATTTCTAAAGGCTCACTCTACCTCTGGAGCTTGTTGCTGTTGCTGGTTGAGGAGTACAGGGTCTGCTCTTCCCTGCTGGGGTGAAGGAAGCCTCTGCTTCGCGGCATACTGAGGCTGTGAGTAGCTGGCAGAGCCCAGGGCTCTCTGGGACTGGGGAGCTACAAGCTGCACCCGAGGTTCCGGTCTGGAAGAGCCCAGCCTGTGTCCCACCCCTGCCCCCCAGGATCATACTATCCCTCTCCACCCACCCTCCCAGGGGTGTTCCAGAAAACCTCGCCTGCAAGATGTCTAGGCCCCCACTACTTGATTATATTAATGCCAAAATGTATTAAAGAAGCGTGGTAGAAATGCCATCCTAATTGTTTCGTACACACGCCACTGGGAGGGAACTGATTGGACACAGCTCACAGGCAGTATGTTAATACGCTATTTTCATATGATGATAGCTTTGCATAATCTTCCCTTCTCCCAGCTTTGCAGGGACCTGTTGTTAACCAAGCCCCAGGAGAGAGGGGGAAAGGCAATTTGACTTCAAGTCCACTCCCCGCCACATTAATTAGTCATGTGGCTGGGGAAAGGTGTGCTCATTCAGTACAAAGTAGACTTTATAATTTATACACCAGCTGTTTCCGTCCATTCTCCTCCCTGCCTGCCTCTAATGAAATCGTGTTACCAGAGAACTGACTGGCGTGAATTGAGCCTTTAATCCCATTGACCCTGGCCTGGCCGGTGGGGCCCAGGGGAGGGGGAGGCGCCTTTCAGCAAGGGGCGATGATGAGAAGATCCGGTCAGGCTGGACCCTCCTGGCCCCTGCATTGGCCTGCAAGCCCACACAATGGAGCAGCTTGGAGGTAGGGGCCCGCCTGGCTGAGCAGCCCTCTTGGGGATCCTTGGAGGCTGGGATGGCTCACATTTATTGCCTCATCTTCCGAGATCCAACGAAGCACAACATTCTCATCTAGGTTGTTCCTTTACTTAGAGAACAGGGCAGGCCAGACTGCACAACCAATGAGCTAATGCTTGCTTTTCTGGCCATGGGGGCTGCTGGGAAAACAGAGGCATGATTCCATGGAGGGGAATGCTCCCCCAGCCCCTGGCAGCAAATCTAAACTCCCCAGATCCACACCAGAGCCCAGGGCCCCGTTTTAGAGAGGAGCAACAGGGTAGAGATGGGGACAGGCCCCAGTCCTGGTCCCAGTCTGAGGCCCCAGAAGGGCAGTGCTGAGAAATATAGTCCAGAGGGATGCTTCTCTTTCCCCCACCCTCAAAAGAAAAACGAGCTAGACCAGGCTTCAAGGATGGAGGATGGGGGAGGCTGCCTGGATGCCATCTACTGGCTTCAAGAGCCATCTGAGGAAATGCTTGCAAAACTGAGCACATTTGGTGTGCAGGAATAAACACAGCAATTAGCACCATGGCAGACTCTTAAACAAACACATGGGACCCAATCATGGCTGGGGGAGGCTCATGCATCTGTTGGAGGGGTCAGAGGCTGCAGAGATGGGCTGATCTGAGGGAAACTGAAAATGAGGGTGATGAGGCTATTGCAGGGACTGGTCTAAGGGAGTTACAAAGAGGTGGATAAGATGCTTTGGTGGGAGTTGGATTTGGAGTGCTGCTGGAATAAGGGATGTTGATGGATGGGGGAGGCTGCCTGAATGCCATATACAGTTTATTGGGAACCCCAGTATCCTCCCATGCAGGTGAGGGCCTGTCTGGAAAGACACAGGTGAGCTGTGGCACACACAGACTTCATGACCTGTGTGTGAGAGCCTGAGCAAGCATCCTCTACCCAGGCCCAGATGATCTCCAGAGTCTCTTGGGGTGGCCTGGTTTTTGCTGTCACTCCTTGCCCTTCTGCAATGGCAGGCTTCTCTCCTTATCCCACTGAGTCCTAGATCCTGCAAGCCTCAGGTCCCATCCCACCTTCCCCAGCTGGCCTTTCCAGATTCCTCAAGCTCGTCTGTGCTGTGCCCATCGCAGCACACTCCTGAATGGCAGGGACCATCTTCATCCCTTGCTCCTAGCATAGGGCAGGACAAGGTGACCTTGAGCGGGTCACCTGCCCTGGCCAGCCCTCGATTTGCTCACCTGTAAAATGGACTTGGTGATCTCATGGAGCCACTCAGGCTGCCTGAGAGCCCATACTGTATTCCCTCAGGCCTAAAAGCACACACTCTGTCCTGAAACAAGGAGGGAAATGTTTCAAAGCCACTTGAACTATGTTGTGGGCATCTGAGCTGATTTATTAGCTCTGAAATAGCCAAAGTATTTCTTTTGCTTAATAGCATTAAAAAAAAAAATCCTGCAACCAGTCCTCTTTTTAATGAAAGTGTGGGGAACATCAGGGAAACCTATCCAGGGAGGGAAAATGAAGTTGTCATTTTTCAATGTAATTAAACTTGGTTTTCAAAAATCTCCTGATCTGAAATGTGAATTACGCTAATTACTTCTGGTGGCTGCAACATTGATTTCAGTGTAAAAGTTAATGGACCTAATGGACGCTGCCTTTCCCTCAGACATGGCTGGGTCTTCTTGCTGAAGGTCCTGTTTGTCTACCGTGAAGGCTTTCTTGGACCCTCTGTGTCTTCTGTCATCTGCTTCTGCTGCCTGAGGTGTCCACCAGGTTGGCTTCTCCCAGGCCAGCCTCGGCTCTGGGCTCGAGACTAAAGGAGAACGATTGTTCTTTCTTCCTCTATGTAAATGCAGGCTGGGTACCTACCTCACATGCACGTGGAGTTAGGTCCCATGAGGGGACACAGAAAAGGAAACAGGTGCTCCTTGTTTTCAGAAGACTGCTGGCTATAGGGACACCAGGTAGGAGCCCCTGGAAGGCCTTAGGGCAGGCAGGGCTGAGGTTTGGAGCCTGAGGCTTTCTCTGTCTTGAGGGCCCCCTAGTGATGGCTGGAGGGCGGCTGTGGCGGCAAAGAGGAGGGAACAGAGAGGTGGGGGAAGATCAGGGAGCCTCTCCTGTGAGAGGCAGTGCCCAAGCTGGCTGGGAAGGTGGAGTGCAGGCATGTGCAAGGCAGGAGGGACAGGATGAGAAGAGGGCACGGCCAGCTACAGAGTGTTCCATGGGCCATGGTGGAGATGAGAGGGGGCTCTGGAGGCCAGGATGGGACATTTGGACCTGGTCTTGTGTCTCGGTCTTGTGGTCTGATGGCACAGCCAGTAGCTGTGGACCCTCTCTCTGCTCAGGGAAGAATGGCTTCATGTGCCCAAGGTGGGTCAGGTGGGCTGCCCCTGCTGCTTGACCTGGCCGCCACCCCCCGTGATCTGAGTCTCCTCATTAAAATCTCACCTTAATTGTGAGTCGGAGGTCCCTTCCTGAAGATCTGTCTTTGTAGAGGAAGGCTTTGGGGTCTCCTGATCAAGGGTCACAAATTACGGGGCAGTCAGTTATAATCTGGAGCTCACACCTGCCCCCTTCACAACGGGCCCTGGCTGGCGCCAGACGGTGGCACAGGGTGGGGCAGTGGGCAGGATCCCTTCGGTACAGTCCCTGAGGACACCTGGACAGGCAGAGCCGGTCACACACGGCATTGCGCCCACCTACCAAGCATAACACCTGTGCAGAGGCAGGAGTGCCACGAATGGCAGATCACCAGGATGGGGGCCTGAGGTCTGAACCCAGAGGGACAAGTGGGAGAAGTGTGGCATTTGGGGGGCAGGCAGGGCTTCCAGGGGTGGAGCACAGGCCAGCTCCATCTCCCTCCCACCCGACTTCCCCAGGTTCCTAGCAGCAAATCCACCTGGTACATTCTCTCATGTCCCCCCAGGGCTCTCCACCCCTCACCTCTCATCCTGACCCTCAATCCAGGCCACTTCACCCGTCCCAGACTGCTGAAAGGGCCCTGTTCCTGCCGCGGCCCACCTGGCTTCCCTGCCTCCTCCTCCCTCCCTTGGGAGCTTGTGACCGAAGAGCTGACCTGTCTCTCCCTCTTCTAAAATAGGGTCCCCAACACTCCTGTAGCACTGCTACAATTGAGGCTCTTTGGTGTTTTAAACCTCGTCACGATCCTGTGAAAGCGACGTTATGATCAGTCCTTAGGTTACCTTGGAGAAGCTGAGGTCCAGAGAAGCTAAGTGATCGCCAGAAGTTACACAGCTAGTAAGTGGCTAAGCCGAGATTTGAACCCAGACTGTCTCCACTTCCACCCTTGACCCCATTCAGTCAATTCTCAGTGATGGAGCCGGGAAGCCCCTGATCATATTTGAGTCCTTGCAACCACTTCTATGACCCATGGAACCTGCTCCCCATTATGTTTCTGCCACCTCTTAACTGTTTCCTCTTCCTCAGTCCACATCAGCTCCTTGGCTATTCCTTAAATATGTTGGACCTCAGGGCCTTTGCACTTGCTCTTCCCTCTGCCCAGAATGCTCTTCACTAAATACAGCTTGTCTTGCTCCTCCACCTCTTTCACGTCTTGGCCCAAATAGTGTCTTCCCAGGAAAACCTCAAACCACCACCCTATTTAAAATTGCAACTCCTGCCTGGTACTCCCTATTTTCCTTCCATGCTTTTTTTTTTTTCTTTTTCTTTTTTTGCTACTGGGGATTGAACCAGGGTGGGAAGATCTAACTTGCCATCCTCCTGCCTCAGTCTCCCACAGTTGTAATAAAGTGTGCCACCCCGCCCACCTCTGCTTTGTTGTTGTTGTTTTTAAATAACACTTATTGTACAGTTTGTCATTTGTTTTTTTTCCCTTCCCACTGGAATGGAAACTTCAGAAGGACAAGGATTTCTGTCTGCCTCGTTGATGGAAGTATTCTGGTGCCTGGAATGATGCCTGGCACATGGCTGCATCAATAACTTTTTGAATGAATGAAAGTCTTTTCTCACTCTGTCACGACCTCCAACAGCGCTCTGCCACGAAGCCTTCCTCCCAGATGGCCACAACCCAGAAATCTGGTCCCTGTCACTGGCTGTCACTCACACACAGTCTTCCCTGTGTGCTGAGATCCCTGCATCTGACTCATTGCCGGCGCAGACGGGGATGCCCTGCTAGAGGACAGGCAGGCGCTCACCTCAGTGTTTTCTGCCAGAAGCTACCTTCCCTGGCTGCCCCAGGGACACAGATGGGACAAACCACATGCAACAGAGGTCCCCAAGGAGGAGGATTCATTAGCCCTCCTCCCAGTGCCTGACGTTCCAATCACAGCTTTGCAGTAGGACTTTGCACTTCTGGTTTCTACTTTCATCCATAGGACTTTCAGCCCTTCATTTCATGTCCTCATCTTCAAACTGCTCTGCACCCCTCACCACCCTGACCCTCCACCTACCATTCATCTCAGGGCCCAGAGTCTTGGTTCGCCATGTTCAGCTGTAAAGACTGTACACTGTACAATCAAAAAGGGGGCGTTCGGTTGAAGTCCGTGTTAATATTATTCCCTGGTGCTTGTGCAGTGCACAGTCAGCACAAGATTCAGACCTGCTAGATCTCCATCCACAGAGCCTCCTTGAGCAGCGTTTCCACTGAGACAACAGCACGATTTTGACCCCAGACCTTATCTACCCTTCTGCTCACGGCCAGCTGAATCGTCTGAAGAGAGAGGAAGATTCTAGAAAGAAGGCCCCCCCGCCCCGGTTCTGAGTCTTTCTGCCCCCTCGGAGGGAGAGGTTAACCCTACAGGAGAGCATGGGGAGTCCCAGAGGGAGCAGCAGGCCCCTGGACCAGGAGTTGGACCCACAGCTAAGCAGTTTCTGGGCCCTGTACATTTGATGGAGCGATAAGAAGGCCTGGTGTGGAGGTTAATTTGAGACCAATTCCTGGGCCAGTAAAGACTTTTTGATTCAGTTTGATCCCTCCTCATCGTGTGGGGTAGCAACAAAGGGCCCCTGCTCACGTCTGAGTGCCACCCCGTCGCACATCCGTCACTAACTGCACAGGCCCAGCTCCATCTTGCCGGGTCGCCCACGTCAAGCAAGAGAGCCCATCAATCCCCCATCTTTCTCTTTGGGTATAGCACAGCTCAGGCTGTGATAAAGATGACAGTCCCTTCCGTTCACAAGTGTTAGCCGTGTATCAGGCACTTACTAATTCAGGCAGGAGACGAAGACGCCCAGTACCCCTATTTACAGGTGAACAAATCAGGGTTCACTGAGGCTCTGTGACTCAGCCCTACTCATAGTCAGGCGCACAGCTTGTCCGGCGCTGTGTCCTGCGTGCTCGGCCACTCTAGAGCCTCTGGGCGCTGCGTATCTGGCTGAAGGTGCAACCCAACCTCCTGGCATCCGGGTCCCAGAGGCAGGGTTGCAGCCTGGCTACGTGGGGCCTGCGGGTGGAGGGTCCGCTGGGTTCTCGAGGGGTTCAGAACAGAACAGGGATGCATAAGCCACTTTTCTCCTAACGGAAGCAAATGCCTGGGTGAATTTCTCACTGTGTTGAAGTCTGGCCAGATCTGCTCCCACACAGGTGTGAGTTGCTCCCCCTGTCCTCTGGAAATCTGCCTGTGGTTGATTTAAAATCCCAGCACCTGTGTCCATCACCCCAGACTCCACCGTGATTACTATCCCTATAAAGTTCCTAATCCCTGTACTTATGCAGTGTCCCTACTCTCTGACAGGCCAGACCTATGTGAGCAGGGAGATTTGGTTATTATGTGGAAGAGTTATAATAAGAAATATGACTGCAAAAGCCAAGTCAGTTGAAATTGGACTATAATTAAATGCTTAGAAAATTCTATGCTTGGCTCATTTTAAAATCAAGTGCTTCTTTGTAGCAATTTCCTTTCTTTAATTACAATTTCCTGTCTAGTTTGACATTTACAATGCAATCTTGGGGGACATGTTTGTGATTTATTATTCCTGCTCCTATCAGGATATCACTGTGCAGAAATGAGTTTATAAAATAAGAGCTCAAATTATTATGGCCTTTGACCAATAAAGCAGGCTCATAATTTCAGGCCTGAGAGAAGATTACCATTTTTGACAACCCAAGGCAGAAATACTGGAGAGGGGGAGGGTACAGTTTGGGGAACTCGCTCCATGTTCAAAAACACTGCATTGTGTCCTCCAGGAAGGCCAACTCTGGAGGCAGAAGAACATATTAACGATTTCACAAATCTATACCAGGCCTTGCAACTTTAAGGAGCTTTCACTGACTCCGATTCTCATTATCCTTGGAGATAGACAGGCGGAAGTCTCTACACCCATCTTACAGATGAGGAAATTGATGCCTAGAAAAGGTGAGTGACAGGCTCAAAGTCACACAGCCTGAAAACAGTAATTTCAGACAAAATACCTAGATCCAATCCAATAAGACTTTCCTCCATACTACAATAGCATCCTGAAAGGCTTGAGTAATAATCTGAGACATAGAAGATGCCCCGAGGACATCTCTGGGTAGAGACACTGTATTAGTCAACTTTTTATTACTATAACAAAACACCTATCAACTTCCAAAGAGAAAAGGTTTATTTTGGCTCACAGTTCTAGAGGTTCTAGTCCATGGTTGGTTGGCCTAGTTGCTTTGGGCTTGTAGTAAGGTGGCACACCGTGGTGGATGCATATGGTAGAGCAAAACTGCTCACCTCGTGGCTGGGAAGCAGAAGTGTAGAAGAGGAGAAGGGCCACAGACCCTTTGAGGAGTGCTTTCCCAATGACCTCAGGATCTTCCACAAAGCCTTCTCTTAAAAACCTCCACTACTGCTCAAGAGAATCACCCTGGGAATCAAGCCTTTAACCAAGGACCTTTGGAGGACATTCAGTGTTCAACCCACAGCAGAGCCACTTGGCCTCCAGTGGCAGGATGCGTTCAACCCCTAGAGCAGCCCGTGACGCATGGCCTGCACATGAGCAGCCAGCAGAGGCCACAGGGGCTGTTGGCCCCAACTCATGAAATAAGTGCTACCATTTCCTTTTTTCTTTTCTCTTTCATCTCAAGATTTTATCTAGAAATGTGGGACCATCAGCCACTATTGGCTCACATCTTGCTTTTTTAGCCCTAGGCTGCCAAATGAGACTTCCAAGTGCAGTTTCCCTTTGTGTGCACATGTGGGTGTGCAGTTGCTCAGCTGCACGTGTGCCTGGATGTCACACACATTTGGGGGTGCTATGTGGCGCCTATGTGTGGAACCATTATGTACTCGTGGGGAGTATAGACAAGGAAACGGGTGTCCTTGCGAAGGGATGCGTCATTACTGATACCCATTGGAAAGAGTCTAACGAGGAGGCCAAACTGGTTGCACTAAAGTTATGAAAGACAGTTCAGTGCCTCTGGGAAGACCTTGAAGGGGATGACAGGGCATCGGAAGTGACCTCCTGGGGGTTGTTTCTACTCCTTTATCTTCTATTCCCTGGATCTTGCTGTGGGTTCCAATCAGCTTGGTCCCCGGGCGGAGGCGAGCGGTGACTTCAGGTCAGGTCAAGCTCACCAGCAGCCCCTCTCTGAGGCTGCAGTCTCACTCCCTTCCAGATGCCAGCAGGCTCTGCCCCGGTCAGGACAGGGGCGATGCCGTCCTGACGATGGGGAGCACAGCAGACAGGGCGGATCTGGGGACTGGTGAGGAGTCTAGCTGTGGACCTGGTGACTCAGAGGCCCCTGCAGGACATCCGAGAAAAGATATTGAGGAAGTGGTGTGCAGGCTGGAGCCAGGGAGAAGGTCTGCCCTGGCCTTGCACTTTCTGGCCCTCTGTCCTGCCTCTGTAACACTGTAACACTTGCCTTGTGGCTTTCTACTTCAACGTCCTCTGTCCTTACCCTAGGTTTAACTGTGGCTAACCAGGGCATGTGGAGAAGACCCCGAAGGGGGTGGAAGCCAGGCTCGTGGTGAAGGCCCAGTGTGACAGTGCTGCAGGCAAGGTGGCACCAGGAGTTGGCTGAAGGAAGGTTTGGAAGTTGTGAGCCTTGGTTTGTACACACCCAAAGTTTCTGGGCCCTAGAGTAGGGTTTCGGGGTCCTTTCCCCTGCCCATCTATGGGTCCTCTTCAGGAGTTACACTTGGGCTTTTGCTTTGTCTCACTTGAAAGGAGACTTTATGGGAGGTAAATCCTGGTCTCTGGCTTTTGGCTTCAGATTAAGTCTGTCCAGAGACTCATTTGTTGCCTGTGAAAATCCTTTTATTACTTCAAAACAATTTTAAAGCAGAATGCATTGAAATTTTTAAAGAAAGGAAAAGAATCATATCCCTACACCAGGGTGCAGGTTATGAAATTCAGAATAGATGGGCCAAGGCAATCCTCTTATGGTACCTCCCTCACACCAGACTCTGGGAGGGGCTTGGAGTTCAAGTCCACACCGCAGAGTCCCTACAAAACACCTGACTGCTGGTAAAACATGGCTCTCCTGAAGGCCACTGCCAGAACTGGCCTTGCCTGGTGTGCTCAGCATTTGCTTCCCTCCCCTGTATGTTCACAAATTCATCTATGCGTGCATGTGCCCTGGAATACACACACACACACACACACACACAAACATTCATGCATGCTGATGACTACAGTTACTTCCTTGGATCATCCTATTGTTCAGGGAGGAAATCTGAACGGCCATTTGATGTCTATTGTTCAAAGGAGAATATTGAAGCTCACACAGGCAAAGTGACCCTTCCACAGTTGATCAGGACCAGATCTGAAATCTTCACTTTCCAAAGTCAGGACTCTCCTAGAACTTCCCAGACCCAGAAGCAGGGCTGAGGCTCCTCCCAGGTTCCTGACTCCATCAGATGGGCCAACCTGGGCTTGGGCAATCCTGAAACTTTAGCACCTCCCTACCCTACTTTGCCAAAAGAGACAGAGATGAAAGCCCAAGTGCATGTTGCCGTCATTGCCCCACCTTCTCTGTTAGATTTTGTCACTGTAACAGATATTTGTGATAAGTTAATGTAGAGGCAGAAAAGGTTATTTTGGTTCATGGTTTCAAAGGTTTCAGTCCATGGTCAGCTGGCTCCATTGTATTGGGGTATGTGGTGGGACTGAAACGTCACAGAGGGGAACCAATGGTAGAGCAAAGCTGCTCACTCCATTCTGTCTGAGAAGCAAAGAGGAAGAGAAGAGGGGTCCAGGGTCCTAAGATCCCTCTCAGAGGTATGGAAGGACCTAACTTCCTTCCATTAGGCCCCACCCCTTAAAGGCGCCATCACTTCTCAACAGTCCCATATGCGTTTAACACATGACCTTTGGGAAACACTTCAGATCCAATTCATAACACTATCCCTGCCCCACATTGACCCTTTTAAGCCTCCAAGCATGGAGAAAGTCAGGAGAAGGTGGTTTCAAGGACTCACAGAAATATATTCATCCATACATTCATCCTCGCATTTCTCTGTTCATCCAGCAAGTTCAGCTACACTGGAGTTACAGCAGAGACAAAGGGAACCACAGTTCTGCCCTCAAGTGGCTCATGGATCTGAGAAGATGGGCAGAAAAATAGTCATTGCAACCCAGGGGTTAGTGTCATGACAGGAAAAGCACAAGGAGCCAGGGGAGCAAAGATATATCACCTATACCATGAAGGACGAAGCTTCCTGAGTCCTGGCAAGTGGAAAAGAGCCACCTATGTATGGAGAGGTCAGGGCAGGGGCATTACAGGGGAGGAATGGGTTGGAAATGTGGACCAAGTTCTTTCAGTATGTATGGCTGGGTCTTGAGGACTGTTGCATGGCCCCGAGTCCCTAGGAAAACTCTGCCTGGGCTCATCTGGAGCCCACAGAGGCTGATTCCTCTGCAATTCCACCATTGCACATTCATTGCTGGGACTCTTCTCTAGAAGGTGCTTAAAATATAACGATCTCTGGAAGGAAATGTGCTTTAGGGATATCATCTCCTTAGAGCTCATGAAGCAGGTACAAATCGCGCTGTGACACTTGGGGTGCGGGCCATGACATCTTACTTTTCTAACACAAAGCTGGTGCCAGCCAAGCTCACCAAGGCCGGCAAGAGACCCAACACCAGTCATGTGCAGGGAGTTTTCCTCCCTTCTTTCATTTCACAAGAATCTCAGGTGTTACACATTTTAGAAAATTAGAGTGGCCTTCATCTCTAGACACGGCTACTTTGACTCCTGATTTTGGGCCTTTAAAAGATAAGTGGCTGTGCTGAGACCCACTCCCAAGGTATCAGAGCCTTGTGCTCAGCTTTCCCCCGGCTCTTCCACCAGAGCTAGACACATCACCTCTAAGGCTTGCCTGGGATCCGAGGACAGATCTGTGGGATAGACAACATGTGCCTCCCATTTGTGGCTCATAAATTGGCCCGGAGTCTCAAAGATCCCTGTTGGCCATCCAAGGTTTTAGGTTGTGGACAAGCCCAGTGCTGTGCATCCTTCTCACCAGCCCACTGGGAAGGGTCCAGCAGCCTCCCCTTTCCTCTTCTTCCAAAGTTCCTACTAGCCCCTCGATCCCCTCACAGGCTGACCTACCTCTGTGACAATCTAGAAATTCTGCATTCAGTGGGAAGATTAGGCCTGATTAAGAAATTTGTGCTAACGAACTGTGCTTAATTGGATTTGGGGAAGGACACAAAATGGGCTGCTTGACATTCCAGGGTCCTCAGCAAAATCCTGGGCCTCCCTGGCTCCTTCCTGCAAAGCCAACTGCAGCCCTGGCCCTCACCCCTGTGCCCCAGCCTTCGGCCTCTCAGTCTGTAACAGAGAAGTTATCTGCCTAATCAGACTAATTAGCACTGGGGACACAAAGTCATAATCTACAAAGAATGCAAATGCCAGTTTTACAAAATGAAAACGCCATATGTGCAGTAATTAGCAAACCACGGGCACATTTTATAAATCATATTTATTAGTTTGTAAACAAATCAAGCTCTAAATGAAATGAAAGATGCCATTAACTGGGACTGCGGTAGCGGCAGTGCTGAGCAGACCACGAAACGGGACGAGGGAGATAGAGCAGAAGCTAACCTGGGAAACCTGCTTAGGAAACTACCAATCTCCATTTCTCCTGTCCCAGCCAAGAGTAGTGGGGTGGCGGCAGGGGTCTGTGCCTTGGTTAGTGGAGATCCATGGCCCACTTGTCTTCCACCAGAGCCGCTGTCCAACAGCGCAGCCTCCCATGACTCTGGGCTTGTTATTCAAACCAGGGCTTAAACAAATGGTTATCCCTATCATGGAGACAAGAAGACATCTGAGCCCACCGCTCAGCACCAGGCTTCTTATTGCTAATTCTGGAACCACAGCCCTCTTTGTGCAGTGGACTATCTCTGGGGCTTGAGGAAATACAAAGAAAACGTCTCAGTTGAGGAGACTTTATTATCTGGTGACCGAGTGATCTGCTTCTTGGTCTGTGTGGTCCTTGGAAGAAAGTGAGCTTCCCAGGTTGGCTGTTTCTTGGGTTGCGCTAATGTATTCTCCTGCTCGAATGCACCCTCCAGTCAGTCCAGCTCGTCTCCCCTGGGCACTCAGTACTTCACTAGGAGCTCAAAAAGTGTCAAAATGAAAATACGAGGGTAAATCTCAGCTTTCCAGTACTCAGTTTATGAAGCTCATGGCACGGTCTTTTGCAGCCATGACTGTGTTTTCTTCAGCGCACGATCCCATCTCCTTTCTAGGGCGAATCATTCCTCCTTTCCTTTGAAAACTTCTCTCTCTGCCCCAGGTGACCATGGTGAGGTTGTCAGTCCAGGTGCCCAGCCTTCCCCTCCCCTTCCCCCTCAAAGGAGGCATATGCTCCAGGGTGAACCAGTCATCACACCACACACCCTGGGCCCAACGACACAAGCTGAGCCTGTTGCATTTCTGCTCAGATTTTTTGAATAGAGATTGCGGGGCAGGGATTGTTAACTACAGAATAGTGTGTTTGTTCACACTTTGCCTGATTTTGTCTATATGAGGAGAAATGATAGTGTAGACAATTTCAGAAATAAGTCTGCAATCCCAGCTCCTCAGGAGGCTGAAGCACAAGGATCACAAGTTTGAGGCTAGCCTGGGCAACTGAGCAAGACTTTGTCTCAAAATAAAAAGGTAAAAAGGACTGGATGTAGCTCAGTGGTAGAGCACACCACTAGTTCAATCTCCATTGCCCTCT
>PVJO010003620.1:13992-120616 GCA_004026905.1 Hystrix cristata | reverse complement strand
ACCTCCCATGTCCATGGATTGGTAGAATATTGTTAAAATGACCGTATTACCAAAAGCAATCATAGGTTCAGTCCCTTTTTAACAGAAGTAGAAAAAACAATTCTGAAATTCATATAGAAACACGAAAGACCCCAAATAGCCAAAGCCATCATGAGCAAAAATAGTAATGCTGAAGGTATCTCAATACCTGATTCCAAATTATACTACTTTCAAATTATACTACAAAGCCATAGAAACAACAGCAGGTACTGGCACAAAAACAGATGTGTAGACCCATGGAACAAAAGTGGGACATGGAAACAAACCCACACAGCTACAGCCATCTTATATTCTTGACAAAGGAGCCAAAAACATACAATATGTTGGAGAAAAGACAGCCTATTTAACAACTAGTTGAGAAAACTGGATATCCCTATGTACCAGACTGGAACTAGATCCTTATCTCTCATGCTGTACAAAAACCAACTCGAAATTGATCAAAGACCTAGGCATACAACCTGAAACTTTAAAATTGCTGGAAAAAAACACAGGGGAAGCACTTGAAATCACAGCCACAGACAAAGGCAAAGGTTCCCTGAATTGGACTTCAATAGCACAGGAAATAATAGCAAGAATCAACATTTGAAACGACATCAAATTAAAAAGTTTCTATTTAGCAACAAAAACAACAAAATCAAGACACACCCTATAGTACAGGACAGGAGAAAGTCTTTCCAAGCTGTTCTCTAGACAGAGGACTAACATCCAAAATACATAAAGAACAAAAAAAACCCCAAACCAAAACAGAACAAAATCCCTGTGCACCTAATCAATAAATAGGCAAATGAACTGAACAGTCACTTCTTCAAAAGTACAAATTAAACTGGGCACAGTGGTGCATGCCTGTAATACCAAGATTAAAGGAGGCTGAGGCAGGAAGATTGCCAAGTCCCACCTGAGCAAACTTAGTAAAACTGTTTCAAAAAAACCCCAAAAACTGGATTTGGGGTTTTAGCTCAAGTGGTAATAGTGCTTGACTAACAAGTGCAAGGCCCTAAGTTTGATCCCCAGCAGCGCCATTCCCCAGGAAAAAAAAAAAAAAGAAAAAAAAAAGAAAAAAAATTAAATGTTTAAAAAGGTGGAGGAGCTGGAGATAGCTCTGTAGTATAATGCCCCTGGGTTCAATCCCCTAGTACTGGGTGGGTTGGGGTACAAATGACCAATAAGTATATGACAAGATGTTCAAGGTCTTTAGCCATTAGAGAAATGCAAATCAAAACAACATCTCACCTCAGTCAGAAAGGCTACCATCAAGAATACAAAGAAAAAAATCTTGCCAAGGATGGTGGGGGGGAACCCTTCTGCACTGTTAATGGGAATGTAAATTAGTATAGTTACTATGGAGATCAGTATGGAAGTTCCTCAAAAAACTAAAAATAAAACTACCACACGACCCTGCTACACCACTTGGTATATGCTGGAAAGAACTGAAGTCAGCATGCTATAGGGACACCTCTGTACCCATGTGTAATGTGGCATAATTTACGACAGCCAAGATATGGAACCAGCATCGATGCCCATCAAAGAACTAATGAAGAAAATCACACACACACACACACACACACACACACAAAATGAGGTATTATTGAGCCATAAAGAACAAATTATGTCATTTGCAGAAAAACAGATGAAACTGGAAATTATCATGTTAAGCAAAATACGCCAGACTCAGAAAGACAAGTGTTTTCCCTAATATGTAGAATAAAAAAAAAAAAAAAAAGATGCTATGAAAGTGGAAGAGATACTATTACTAGACAAGAGAAAGGGAATTGGGGGAGGGAAAGGAGAGTATAAGAGAACATAATGAGAGTGAAATGATCAGACTATGTCACATGTATGTGTGAAAACACCACACTGAAATTCAGTGTTTTGTAAAATTAATATGCACTAAAATACATTGTAAAGCAATTAAAAATGGGCAAATTTTTAATATTTTTTATTAGTACATGTTTGCACTAATGATTACATTCATTATGGGGGATATGTACAGGCACATAACACATTTTAATTTTTTTGGTCCTCTTCCCCTCCCTCTCTCCAACCTTTCTTCCCCTCCCCATTTACAAAAGATCTATTTCCATTTTTTCTTTCAATCCCTTTTCCTTTCCTTCTCTCCTGCCAACTCTTGTTCCCCTTCCCATTTGAACAAGTTCTTCCTAATAGATGTTTCCCATTTTGCTCCTTATTTATACTTTGGCTTTCTTGCACAAGTGAAACAATGCAATATTTAAACTGTGTGTCTGATTTATTTCACTTAAAATTATGGTCTCAAAGCTAGGTGTGGTGGTGCATGCCTATAATCCAAGCCACTGGGAAGCTGAGGCAGGAGGATCTCTGTTTGAGGCCAGCCTGGGCTACACGATAAGTTCAAGACTAGCCTGGACTATATGGTGAGACGCTGTCTCAAAAAACAAACAAACAAACAAGCAAACAAAATGGAGAAAAGAAAAGAAAAAAGATTATGATCTCTAGGTGCATCTATTTACCTAAAAATGCTTCAAGTTTACCTTTCTTTATGGCTGAACAGTACCCCATTGTACATAAATACCACATTTTCTGTACCATTCATCTGTTGATGGGTATATGGGCTGTTTCCTGGGTTTAGCTATCATAAATTGCACTGCTAGAAACACAGGTATGCATGTATCACCGTGGTATGATGACTTTTAACTCTTTTGGGAAGATATCTAGAAGGGGAATAGCTGTGTTAAATGGAACGTCTATTTCTACTTTTCTGAGGAATCTCCATACCGCTTTCCATAGTGGGTGTACCAATTTACACTACCACCTACAATGAAGAAGGGTTCCTTTTCCCCTGGCAGCCTCACCAGCATTTGTTATTGGTTGATTTCTTGATGACAGCCATACTTTCTGGAGTGAGACTGAATCTCGGTGTTATTTTAATTTGCATTTCTTGAATAGCCAGTGATGTTAAGCATCTTTTCATGTGTTAATTGGCTATCTGTACTTCTTCATCTGGCAAGTGTCCATTCATTTCAAATGTCCATCTTTGGACTGGTTCTTTAAATTGGGGGGGTCCTAATTTTTTTGAGGTCTTTCTATACTCTAGATATTAGTCTTCTGTCTGAGAAGTAGCTAGCAAAAACTTTTTTCCCATTCTAGAGGTTGTTTCTTTGTTCAGTGGTTTCCTTTGCTGTGCAGAAGCTTTTTAATTTGATGTGATCCCATTTGTTGATTCTTTGTAGTATTTCTTGTGCAAATGGAGTTCTGTTCATCAAGTGTTTGCCTATACTTATGTCTTTTAAGAGTTTTACCTATTTTGTCTTCCAGCAGATTGTTTCTGTTTTAATATTTAAATCTTTGATCCATTTTGATTTTAGTTTAGTGCATGATGAGAGATATGGGTCCAGGTTCAATCTTTGGCATGTGGAAAGCCAGTTTTCCCAACACCAAAAAAAAGGCAAATTTTTATATACACATTTTGCCAAAGAAAATGTACACTGGTTTATAAGTATCTCAAAAGATATTGTTAGTCATTAGGGAAATGCAAATCAAAACAATAAGATACTACTTTACATCCACTCAAATAGCTAAAACAAAAATATGTAAAATAAAAAATGTCGCCAGGCGTGATGGCACATGCCTGTAATCCCAGTACTGGGGAGGCTGAGGCAGGAGGATTACTACAAGTTTGAGGCCAGCCTGGACTATACAATAAGTTCAAGGCCAGCCTGAGGTCATGATTTGTACCTGTCTCAAAAAACAAACAAACAAACAAAAAACAAAAAACAAAAACCCAAACAAATGTCACTGATGATGTGGAGAAATTGAACATTCATACATTACTGGTAGGAATGTAAAATAGAGTGGCCATTCTGGAAAACAGGCAGTTATTCAAAATGTTAAATACAGAAATAATATATGACTCAGCAATTCCACTCCTGGGTATAAACCTACAAGGACTGAAAACCTATGTTCACACAAGTTGTATGTGAATATTCCAGCAGCCAGAAAGTGGAGATAACCCAAATGTTTTATGACTAATGAACAGATAAACAAAAGGTATATCCTTACAATGACACATTAATTGGTAATATAAAAGAACAAAGCAATGACACACACTGTATCTGGATGAACCTTGAAACGTTATGCTAAGTGAAAGAAGCCAGTCATAAAGACTTCACTTGTATGATTCCATGTATATGAAATGTTTAGACAAATTCACAGAGACAAAGATTAGTGGCTGCCTGGGGCTAGGATGAAAAGACAGGGAGCAGGAAAGGGAGAGCACAAAGGTTCTCTTTGGGGTACTGAAAAACTCTACACCTAGGAAGTGGTAATGGTACAAAGATGAATATACCAAAAGTCACTTACTGTAATAATTTAAATGGGTGTGTCTATGATATGTGAAACATGTCAACAAAGGTTTTGGGAAAAAAAGCAAAAAGAGACACATCAGATCCTCCTTTCCTGTCTGGTATAGTCGCTGCAGTCTTTAGATAAGGGTTCTCAGTGTCTGGTGGTTGAGGGTATAACGTTCCTGGGTGCTCCACATCCTCTGCTCTGCTATCTAGCCCCGGACACCTATAATAATGGACCACCTGCCTGGGCTGTTGGCCAAGGCTGTTCTATCCTAAGGAAACCTAGTTTATTTGCAAGGCTGGATTCTGTTTCCCTCTCGTCACCTGGACCTGCATCTGTACCTAACTCCCTCCCATCCTATCCCACATTCCACACCTGCTTTCTCCAGTGGGTGGGTTTAGTTCAAAATACAAATGCTGCCAGGCATGGTGGCGTATATCTGTAATCCCAGCACTCGGGAGGCTGAGGCAAGAGGATGACTGCAAGTTCGAGGCCAGCGTGGGCTACACAGTGAGGCCAGCCTGAATTAGACTGAGACCCTGTCTCAAAACAACCTAAAAAAAAAAAACCCCAAAACCCAAACAAATACTACAATACAGATGATACAATATTTGCGTAGTTCTCTATCCTGCTATAAGTAGCGCAGCCATGCCTCCTGCACCTGCTTTTTGTGTACACTGCAAATTTCTGCTCACTGCTGTAATATCCACTGGCGAAGCACTCCACTGCCCCTCCCTACCATGGCTACTTGGTCCTTTTCTAGACCAGCTTTTCTTTGTACTTTTCCTCCCTCTATTACAGAACCTCTTATTTGGCGTAGCAGGTCTGTTTATGAGTCTCTCTCACAACCCACTTTGAATTCCCTGAGCATGCCTTTTCCTCTCTTAATTCTCATGATTTGTACCTCTACTCCACCTCCACTATTCATGTGCAGATCTACCCTCTGGATCCTCACATTGTTCAGAATGCTTCTACCTTGAAAAACAGACCAATTTCCCTCCCTCACACATGCATTCTCACCACATTTGCTATTTCTGGTGACCTCATCAGACCCTTTTTTTATTTTCCTCCTGGATATCAGCACTTTCTTGGCTCTTCTTCCTTCTAGCCTGGATTCCACAGTTGGATTCCACTATCACAGTCCTGATTCCTTCTCATGCCCGGTCCTTCCTTCAAAAATCTGTCTAACAAACACTGCAGGCAAAGCTCCCATCTGCAGGTTCTGCTCTGACTTCCAGGTAGCTGGATTCAGGTAGGAAAAAAAAATAAAATCACACTGCTGTGCAATATAGCAGGCAGATCCAAGGTCTCCAGCCTTGAGCTGTAGTCAGTTCTCTTTTCCATACCTTTCTCACTACTCCAAAACTTCATCACTCTCCTCAACTTTGTATGTATAACCTGCCCTTTCTCTGCATTAGATTCTCTTACCTCTTATCTCATCAAAATAACTGGAGCAGTATGCATTTTTCTGCTTCAACTTTCTATCCGTTCCTACAAGCTCCTCGCCTACATTCACACTCAGCTTTTCTCCTCTAGTTCAATCAAGTTCAAATCCACTCATGACCCTGACCCCATTATCCTCTATTGGTTCTACCTACTCAGCCTATACATTTACCCAAATCACTTTTAACCTGAGGAAAAATATTTCTTTGACCCAGTAAGCCTCTCTAAGCTGTTACCAATCATTCCAGACTTCTAGAAAGAGTAGTTCATATTTACCCTCCCTTCTTCAGTTCTCATTAAGTCTTCAATGGAAGGCAATCTGGCTTCTGCCTCCAGAACTTTGATGTGATTGTTTTCATTAATAGCTACTTCCTCAACTGAAAATTTCAAGGAAATTTCTTTTCTTTTTTTTTGGTGCTGGGAATCGAACTCAGGGCCTTGCGGTTGACAGGCAAGCGCTCTACCACTTGAGCTAAATCCCTAGCTTGGGATTTTCTTTATCAGATCTCATCTAACTGGACCTCTCTCTACATCCAAAAATATTAATTCTTCTAACTTTTGGGTTTGGTCCTCTTATCTGACACTCCCTTCTTAGGAGATAGTGACTACTCTCATTTTAACCAACTCTTAGGATACTGCTGACTCCCAAATCCTTCTTTCAGCCCTTAATATCCCTCAGATTTTGACCTCTTTATGTAACTTCCTGGGGGACATCTTGACCTACAGACACTCAGATTGAACCAATCAAAAAACTCATCCCCACACACCCCACCTCAGTCCTCCTGTACTCTTTCTCACCCCTGAGGCAGATACTATGGCAAAGAATCTGACTCTTCTCTTTCTCTAGCCACACAGTCATTTAAACAATTAATCCAGTCTATTTGATAAAAAATGTTTGTTTCTCATTTTTGTGTCTGTTTCACAAATTCCAAGAGACTGTGTGGTATAGTGATCAAGAACAAAGACTCTAAGGCCAGACCACCCAGATATGAATTCTAGCTCTACCACCTACCAGCTATATGACTTTGAGTAAGGCACTTAAATTAACTATGTCTTATAACCCTGGGCTGTAACATGGGAACGTCAGCAGTACCTCTCAAGTTTATTATGAGGATTAAAGCAGTTAATTACGTGCATAGTGCTTAGAACAGTGCCTGGTTCATAATAAGCATTATACAAGTATTAAACAAGTAAGGTGGTTGGGTTCGTTATCTTTACCCTGCCCTGTACCTGTAACTCACAGTGCGCACTCTAACCACTTGCACTGTGTTATCTATTTCATAGCACATGAGGTATGTGAAGTAGGAATTGTCTCATTCATCTCTGTGGCCTGAAGACCTACTTGTGCTCTAGGTACTTAGAAATGCAGAGTGTATGTCTGTTGACTGTTATACGACTGCAGAAGCCATGTGCAAGTTAGTGTCTCTTAGCGTACCGAGGAAGAAGCAGTGAAGTGGAGCCCAGCCACTAGACATTCAGGGCACTGGCCTGATGGGACAATTCCCCACAGGGAGCCAGACAGTCATTCGCTCAGTCAACACTTCCTACCACATACCAGCAGCTTTACTACATTGGGCCCTGCCCTCTGGGATTCTCAGTTGAGGAAGGGGAAAGACTTTTTTGCAGTAGGGTGATTGAAGCAATGAGGTATTGAGTAGTAAGGTCTTAGAAACAAATGTGGGGTGTGGTTATCTCTGAGTTTTCAGTCATTACACAATAAAGGAACAGCAGTAAATACGCTTGCCACATGTAAGTAAGACCCAGTGCCCTAGGTTCTTGCTGTCAGGACTGAAGGAGACTAGGCAGCAGAACACTTATTTCAGGCCTGGCAAGCATTAATCAATCAATCAAAGGTAGCTACTTTTAATATGACTGTTTTAAAAACTATTTCTCTCTGACAGCAAGATTCTTCACCTCTAAAATGAAGAGTGCTGGTCTAGAGTGCTATTTCCTAAATTATGCAATTTTACAAACCAATAAAATTTTAAATTCTCTACAAAAAAAAAAATGGAGGGGTGCTGGGGATCGAATCAGGGTCTACAACTTGAACTAAACCCCCAAACCCCCCAAAATATTTTTTTAAAGACCTACTATAATTTACCTCTAGTGGCCTGAAGAAATTTCCTTATCTGTAAAATGAGACCAATCTGGAGGAACCCAAAGCATGACAACTAGGCTAAAGAGAAATTACATCAACACACACATTAATGACCATCTGGCACTTCCCACTCATCAGATTCTGGGAAATATGACAGGGCTACAAAATCTAAAGCACGTTTCCCCTCAAAATGTGTATGACAGGAGAAATGTAAAGACCTCATTGGTGCCATGAGAAAAAGAGAATGCTGAAATGCATTCTAAAAAACCAAACAAAACATTGCAGAAATGGAGACACAACACAATGTTACCACAGCAACACAATGTCAACTACCCAGCTCCTACTGCTCCTGGCCTCAGGTCAGAGAGACTTAAAGACAGGAGCAAAGGAGGCAAGAAAAGATGTGTTTTGTTCAGACTCTCCATAATAATTAGGTAAATACGGACAATCTGGACGGGGAAGATGTAGAATTACTCTGCATACCTCAGTTACAGCAGTTACCTATCAATAATCTCTAAGTATTTCTTTGTCAACCATATCCTTCCAGGACAGCAAGGCACATGCAGAGACTATTTCCTTCCTCTGATTCTGAACAATCCTCCTCTGTTCCCACAGCACTCTATCACAACTACTACAGTACTTAAACTTATTTGTGAGATTCTAATTACAGTACTTGTTCACATGTCTGTCTTCCAGTAGTCACTAGTAGTGCCTGATACACAGCAGAAACTAAATATTCCCTGAATTAATAAAGAAATGGATGGAAAGACTCAGTAGTCTCCTTTCTTTTTATTTTTAAAAAATTTCTAGCAAGAATTCAACATTTCATCCACAAGTCTAGCAAAAAGTTCTAAAATCCTGATTTTCTGCCAACTCATGTAAAATGTATAGGCTGGAAATGAAGAGATAAAACTGTTCTTTTTTGTAAATAAAATGATTTAGAGTCAGACAGACCGATTCTAGAATTAAGAAAAAAGTTATGAAACAGTTCAGCAAGGTTTCAGGATTCAAGGTCAATATATAACAGTCAACTGGATTTATAGGTATCAACAAAACTAACTGAAAATCAGATTATTTATTTGGCTGCACTGAGGATGAGCCCAGGGCCTCACACATGCCAGGCAAGTACTCTGCCACTGAACTGCATTCCCAATTCTTTTCAAAATTTTTATTTTGCACTGGCCGTGGGAGTGCACACCTGTAATTCTAGCACTTGGGAGCCTGAGGCAGAAGGATTGCTGTGAGTTCGAGGCCAGCCTGAACTACATAGTGAGACCCTGTCTCAAAAAGAAAAACAACTACAAAAATTGTTTTTAAAATTTGAAACACTGTCTCCTTAAGTTGCCCAGGCTGGCCCTAAACTTCTGAACCTTGGCTGGGATTATAGGCCTGCATCACTTTACCTGGCCCAGAAAGCTTTTTTGTACAAACTGATACACTGATTCTGAAATCTATATGGAAACCAAAAGGACCTAGAATAACTAAAGCATTTCTGAAAACAGAAGAATGTTCAAAGATTTGTATCATCTGACTTCAAGGTTTGCATTATCTGTGTTATAAAGCTAGAATAATCAAAAAGTGTTTTACTGACACAGAGCAGTGGGACAGAGTAGAGTCCATAAATACAGGATCAACTGATGTTCAACACAGGTACCAACATAATTCAATCAGGAAAGAATACTCTATTCAACAAACGGTGCTAGAACAACCAGGTATTATATGCAAAAGAGAACAACCTCCCATCAACACCTCCACCCTTATTTCATACACTATTAAAAAAGTAACTAAAAATAAGTTATGCTTAAGAAATAGAACCATAAAATCCCTAGAAAAAAGCATAGGAGAAATTCTCAGTGGTGAAAAAAATAAATAAATAAACTGGTATATCAGACTATCAGAATTAAGAACTTGTTTTTCAAAAGACACTGGATTTTACTGTGTGCACATTTAAAACAAGTTTTAAAAGACATTACAAAGAGATGAAAAAGCAAGCCATAGACTGGAAGAAAATAGTAGCAAAATATATCTGACAGAGAAACTGTATCTAGAATACCCAAAGAACAGTTATAACTCAATAACTGGGTTAGTATTGGGCAATTAAAAATGTACAAATTTCATGAACATCATCAAAAAAGGTCATACACATGGCAAATAGGTACAAAAAAATTTCATATCATTATTTACCAGGGAAATGCAAATTAGAACCACAATAAGAGATTACTACACACGCACTAACATGGTTAAATGAAAAACACTGACCATAGTAAGTACCGGGAAATACAGTAACTATAATTTGCAGAGATTGCTAGTGTAGATGTAAAATGATAAATCACTTTGGAAAACAATTTGGCTTTTTTTGGTTTGTTTTTTTGAGACAGGGTCTCACTATGTAGGTCTTAGCTGGCTTTAAACTCATTAACATAACCCAGGCTAGCCTCAAACTTGCAGTAATCCTCCTGCCTCGGCCTCCTGAGTGCTGGGATTACAGGCATACACTACCATGCCCATCTTAGTTTGGCATTTCTTATAACATTAAACACTCACTCATCATATGACCTAGTCATTCTCCTAGGATTTAAACAAGAAAAAAAGAAAATATACATTTGCCCAAAGACTTGTACATGAATGCTCGTAATAGCTTTATTTAGAGTATCCCAAATGTCCATCAACAGATGAATGGTAGGCAAACTATCCATAAAATAGAATACTACTAGCAATGAAAACAAATACTACTGATATATGCAATATGGATTAACCTTGAAATAAGTGGTAAATGAAAGAAGTCAGACAAAACAGAGGATAGAGGTATGATTTCATTTATATTGACTTATAGAAAATGTGACAGAAAGGAGATAAGGAATTGCCTGGGGACTGGGGAAAAAAAAGAGAGATGGATTACAAACAGCACAAGGAAACTTCTGGGGGTCTGTTCTCTACTTTGGTTGTGCGGACAGTCACAGATGTATCCATGAACCAAAATGCATCAAGGTATATAAATGTGTGCATTATATATAGTAAATATACATTAATAGTGCTATTAAAAGAAAAAAAGCATTAAGGACAAAAGAATATTCTGGGCTGATACCAGAAAGTAAAAACTGCTTGCCACAATTAGAGAGACACAGGCACACACACTATTTACTAGCAATACAAGTTTGTTCCAACGCATCCTATTTCTTGTCCAAGTCAGAGTGCTGCTGGATTATAAAATGGAGCAACAGCTTTTGAATTTAAAATGGGGTACAAAAGCACAATACATACACATACACTTGCCTTTTACCTATTTGTACATAAAATGATTACTTAATCAATTAATTCACAATCAAATTCTAAACACACCTATTAATAGAGAACCAACACAAAGGATCAGTAAAAACAGTTAATAAAACAGCAGTTTCATTTGCCTTTGTAATAAAATACGTGATTTTTTTTTTTTTTGCAACAGACATTTTCTAAGGATGTGACTAACATTAAAATAAACTTTTTAAAGTACTAGGCAAGGATAAATTACCAATCTGCTTGTTTGCTTGCTTGGTTGCTTGCTTGCTCTCTTCCTTTCTGTGGTACTGGGGTTTTGACTCAGAGTCTTTTTATGTTTTATTTTGAGACAAGTTCTTGCTAAACCATTAGGTTGCTGGGTTGGACTCGAACCTGCAATCTTACTGCCTCCACCCTGCACAGTAGAAATCAGATTACAGGCCTGCATCATCAAACCTGACTTCAATTCTGATATAGATAAAGCAATTGTGTTACATATAGACAGTGAGAATTCATACATATCCATTAAAGCCACATACCTACCCATGTGCTCCCCCTCACTCTTCCCAGTTGCCCCAAAGAACTTTTCTGGGTCTCTAAATGCTTGTATTGCAACATGAAATATCTAACATTCTGCCTGTGCACACATCAGAAAAAGTGAAAAAAGTGGAAGATTTCATGCTGAGACTCTGTAGGTAAACTTTCAGCAATTATATCTCTGACAAGTCAGCTGCTATGTGGGGAGAGGGAGAGAGACAGGTATAACCATCCTGGTTGTCCAGCTGAATGAAGACAGCTCAAGAGAACCACAGATTCCAGGGCAGATGACTGTGTGACTAGCAAAATACACTGTGCTCAGATGCTTTCCGGTAGGCACTACAGAGATGCAGTCCTCCAAATCCTAAAGCTTTTATCAAGCCTTTACTCGGTCCCTGCAAACAGAGCACCAAAAAAGAAAGCAGAGGGGCTGGGAATTTAGCTCAGTGGTTAGAGTGCTTGGCTAGCAAGCACAAGGCCCTGAGTTCGATCCCCAGCACCAAAAACAAAAAAAAAAAAAGAGAAAGAAAGAAAGCAGAATCATACACATGATGCTGTGCTGTGATGTTCATTATTCAAAAAAAGAGAAAATGACAAGGACACAGAATAAACAAACACCAGGGATGTAAATTTCACTATCATCCAAAATGTACCCAACACAAATAACTCCTAATTGTGTGGCACTGTGATGAGGGCATCAGCAAGACCATCCTCTGGGAGTTTTCAATTGAAGATGGCAATGATGCTGTTTTTAAAGAGGAAATAGGGACTGGGGATTGAGCTCAGTGGTTAGAGTGCTTGTCTTGCAAGCACAAGGCCCCCAGTTTGATCCCCAGCACACACACAAAAAACCCCCACCAAAAACTAAATAAAATAAAAGTAAAAAGGAAATAGGGCCTGGGGATTTAGCTTAGTGGTTAGAGGGCTTGCCTTGCAAGCACAAGGCCCTGAGTTTGATCCCCAGCACCAAAAAAAAAAAAAAAAAAAAAAAAAGGAAATAGCCAAATAAATAAATGAAATCAACTGTGGGCCACCTGTGCTGTAAGTGCAAAGTGAAGCACTGGAAAGAAACAGTGAACCCAAAAGTCTTGCATTCTTGTTCTAGTCTTGACACTATGTAGCCAGATGCAAGCTGTTCAATTTGTACCTCAGTTTCCTCATGAGGACCCTAGTCTCACAGGATTGCTGTAAGGATCAAATAAGACTGTATGTGCAAAGCACATCATCAAAAAGTAAAACAGCCCCGGCATGATGGTGCATGCTTGTAACTCCAGCACTCAGGAGGCTGAGGCAGGAGTACTACTGTGAGTTTGAGGCCAGCATAGGCTACATAGTGAGTTCAAGGCCTGCCTGGAACACATAGCAAGATCCTGTCTCAAAAGAAACCCCCCCACAAAAAAGTAAAGTGACAGTCCACAAAAATAAGAGAAATTAATAGTCAATTTTACATCTGACAAATGTGTAATATCCAAAATTTATACCGATCTCTTAAAACTCAACAGTAAAAGGAAACATAATGCAGATTAAAAAAAACCATTTCACTAAAGATGTACTAATGGTGATCAGAGCATGTGGTACAAGTTTATAATCCTAGCACTCTGCAGGCTGATGCAGAAGGACTGTGAGTTCAAGGTCAGCCTAACCTGTATAGCAAGATCTTATCTTAAAAAAAAAGATAAATAAATCATACAAATGGCCAATAGCTTGTGAAAAGATGTCCAACATCAGTAAGAAAATGAAAATCAAAACCACAAAGAGATACCAATACATACCCATGAGGATATCGAGAATAAAAATGACAGGCAGGTTGATGCAGCAGGATCACTGTGAGTTTGAGGCCAGCCAGAACTACATAGTGAGACCCTCTCTCGAAAAAAAAAAAAAGACAGACAGATAGCAAGTGCTGGAGAGTATGTGGAGAAATTACAGAACTACCATGTAATCCAGCAATTCCCTTCCAACGTATACATCCAAGAGAAGTAAAAATGATGTCCGCACAAAACTTGTACACAAATATTCACAGCAGTACTATTCATAACAGCCCCCAAATGGAAATATCCTAGAGAGCTAACAACTAAAGAAATGAATGAACAAAAGGTGGTATATCTATACAATAGAATATTAACTGGCAATAAAAAACACCAAAATATGCTACAACACAAGAACTTTCAAAATACACTAAGTGAAAGACACCAGACACAAAAAGCCACATACTGTATGATTCCATTTATATGATATGTCCAAAACAGGCAAATCCATAGAGATGGGAAGTAGATTAATGGCTGCCTAAGCCTGTGGAGAGAGAAGACTAGGAAGTGGTTGCTAATGGTCCAAAGCTTCTTTTGGAGGTAATGAAAATGTCTGGAATTAGGCGATGATGAACAAACAACCTTAAGGGTATATTTTATGGCATGTGAATTATATCTTAATAAAGCCGTTTTAAAAAGGAATACATGCGAAAACACTCAAACTATAAAACTGCAAAATGTTGCACAAACACAAAATAAATGATGTGGACTGTGAAGTCATGAAGGTTAGATGCAGTAGCAATTAAATCAGCCAGTTTGCTAAGCCTCAAAAAATTTGCCTGCAGGTATGTGAAGTGCCCAGTCTGCTATGTACAGTTTTTTACATTTTCATGCATCCCTTGACTTTTTGGTACATTTACAATAATCTTAGATAAGGAAGGGAATAAAACCCCACCAAAACCTAGTCTTTTCCACAGTGTAAGAAGTTTTTGTCTGTGCCATGTCAAAACAACAAAGATTTCTAACTTGGTGATCGGGCCCATAATCTCTTGCCTGGATCACAGCAATAGCTTTTCTCTCAGATACCCAGTCTATTCCTATTATGGTTTAGATCTAAAATGTCCCCCTGCAAAGGCCCATGATCACGGGATGCTATACTCATGAGTGGATTCATCCACTTACAAGTTCAGTAGCTGAATGTGCTGCCAGGTGGGGCTTGGTTGAAGGCAAGTCACTGAAGGTGAGACCTGGAAAAGTGTACGCTTGTCCCCAGGTCCTCCCTTTACCCTCTGCCTCCTGGTCGCCCCTTGGGCAGTAGAGCTTTCCTTCACCAGGCCCTCTGCCATGCCATTTCTCTTCTGGAGCCAGCTGACCATGGACTGAAACCCTGAGCCATAATATGGTAAACCTCATCTCCTTTAAATTGTGGGTGTTGGGTATTTTGTCCCAGCATCTGGAAGGTAACTAATACAAGTCTTAATACCAGAGAAAACTTTGAAAGTGTGTCAGATACACCACTCCTCTGGCATCATGTATGACTGTTTTTTTTTTTTAACACATATCTTGGGTTAAGCACATAATTATAAACATTAAATTCCCACAATCTCTAGCATAATGCTGGCCAATCAACTTGAGAACATTCTTGTAGAAGTCAATTAATTGCCAAATAAAACTTGAAAGTAAAATCAGAAAGAAGGGGAGATTCCTTTTCTCTTCCAAACTGACAGAGTAGCCAGTAAGCCCTCTGGGAGTGCTCTGAGTGCCTTCATCCTTTCAGTAAAGCATTATGCTGCTTAAAGGTTCTGAGGTTTGCTGCTTTGGGTGCTTGAAAGGCAAAGACTACTTATTTCAATTATCTTTCCCAAGACATGTAGAAGAGCAAGGAGCACACAACACAGGGCAGGAGCAGATGCTCCGGAAGACAATGGCTGTTGAAATGAGGGGGTGTGTAGGTCTGGTCCAGAGGGTTAAAAAGACTTTAGAGTCCACGAGGTCTCATGTTTCCAGCTAGTTTTTCTGTCTTTCCTCCTCAGCACCCTAGCCCTACATCATTCTAAATCTCTAGGTTCCTAGCCTCAGAGCTAGTAATCTTTCCATTCTAGCCAATTTATTTTCTAATCTTGTAGCTTTCATATAAAAGGCTGTCCAGGAGACTGATAACAGATAGGCAGGCCACAAAGATGAGCAGGTTCTCCTGTTCATTACTACTAGGGAGGGAAGGCACTCCACTCATGGGAGGCAAGGTGGAGAGGCTAAATTGTGTCAAGGGGGAGGGGTATAATCCCAAAGCTGGAAGGAGCTGTGAAACAGCATGTCCTAGGGAAACCCAGGCACAGGAAGGAGAAGAGGAAAGGGAAATTAAGTCACTGAAAGAGAGATGCCTTTCTCATCACTACAAGTGTGATGAGGCTAAAGTACAACAGATGTAGAGCGCTCTGAAGAATAAAAACACTGTATAATGCTTGGTTTTGAAAGGATTATTAGAGTAAGTGGATTCTTATCCTCTGCCTTGTACACTCTAGTTTTGCAATAAAACCCTAAATGAAACTCAGAAAGTGATCACCAAGAGAGAAAATGAAAGGAGCAGACTCTGTGAAGAGCCCCCCATGATTAAGTATTGACCTGGAAGCAGTGTCAGTCTCTAGTGAAGTTGGATGCAGAGAGAGCATTAGTTTTGCATCTGTCTGCATGTGCTCCTCTCAAATGAAGAAAGGAGGCCAAGTGTGGTGATGCACGCCTGTAATCCCAACACTGAGGAGCTGAGGCAGGAGGATCACAGTGAGTTCCAGGCCAGCCTGAACTACATAGTGAGATGCTGTTCCCCAAACCCCTGCCAAAAAAAAAAAAAAAAAAATAGACGATGAAGAAAAGAGAACTTGGTTACGACTTTTGGAGATTCTCTTCATTAGCAACCTTCCCATCCTTTTGCTCATTTTGTCCTTCTTATATTAAGCACTATTTCTCAGACCCTCCTCCTGGAAAACAAACACACACACACACACACACACACACACACACAGAGTTGCCTTCAGTGAGAGTCTACTTTTCCAAAGTAACCAAGCTCACAAGGCTCCCAAGCAACATAGTCTCCAGTGTACATAATCAGAGCAGGCACAGCAAGACCATGGGAGGAAAGAGCTCTGGAGTCCAAACCACCAAGAGGACAGTTCCAGAGAAGCAAGGCTAGAATTGTGGAAGACAGCGATTTCATCTGCACTGTTTCTTCAACTGTGGCTAGAAGGTAGAAAGTGATTTCTGAGATAAGTACTGTGGGGGACTATGGAGTGCTCGGTGATTAAAGACTGTCAAACCAGGACCCAAATCAGATCCCTTCCTTAAAGAAGGATTTAGAGTCAGAGCACTAAGTACTGTTTGGTTTCAAAACTCAATTCCTATGATCCTCAATTTTCTCATCTGGAAAGGATAATAACTATAACTATACAGCTATATGTCAGAATGGCTGCTACAGCATTCTCCAAAATCAGTACAGTACTAGACAGATTCTGATTGTTATTATAGATCTCTCTCTACCTGCCCTTCTATAAGCTTTTATGGCTGGATGTAATATCATGGGGACAACAAAGGTGTGTGGTAGGTGGGCTTCCCACAGTGCAGGAATGGACTAGGGTTGGGGGTTTAGTTGGCCTGAAAACTCCAAGAACTTTTAATCAAAAGAGAACCAGTCAACATTTGAACACGAGCTGATTAAAGTTACTGGGAAAGCTCTGACTGGAGATTTCAGTAAACTATTTCACACAGAGCCCAGCTATACATACCGTGGAAGTATTTACAAAGAGAGGCACCTTCCACCAAAAAAAAAAATCAGATGTCATAAAAAAATCAACAGACTTTACAGGAGAGATACAGAAAAACTGAATTTTCCAAAAGGAACCACAGTAACATTTTCCATTCTTGTCACTCAACATCAAGAATTGGAGTCTGCATCCCCTCTTGATTCTTGCTAAGTGCTTGTAACTCCCTTAACTAAGAGACTCCTGAGGCTGGCTTGTCACCTCTTCCAATGTCCTAGGATGCTTGGTCTGGAAGCCAGCAGCCACCATGTGAGAAGACCAGCTACTCTAGGCCACCACGCAGAAAAGCAATATGGAGATTCCAAAGAAGGAGACAGAGAAAAAGAGATGCCTGATGAGCACCAGGTATTTCAAGACCCCAGAAACCTGGATCCTCCCAGCACAGGTATCCCTGTGTAGTAGCGTTTGAAGCCCAGCCTTTTCTCTATGGACAGCAACTACAGGAAAGATCTCAAATGAAAGTAACTACAATACTGTATGTAGCTCAGCCCATCCATGCCCAGAAATGTGATCAAAATAAATGGCTACTATTAAACACCAAGCTCCTGTCTGGGACAGTTTGTTACACAGCAGTGGATCTGTGCAAAGGCCCCAAGATAAGCACAGGTAAATCACAGCCTGAGGATGGGAAACTGGCTGGTCCAAACAGAGACCACACAGTATGAGGTAACAATATCATAATAATAGTTGGCATTTTCTGAATTCTTAACTATGTCAGGTATTTGGCTAAGTATTTCCTGTGCATTATTTCAATTAATCTTCAGAAGAACCCTACAAAAGAAATGGTATTCTTCTTATTTTCTAAAGGTAGAAACAGGCTTAGAAGGGTTGAATAACAGGAAACCTAGGGCAATCTGACACAAAGTCATACTTCTAACAGCTGGACTGTACTAAAATGTGGTGAGTACAACCCAAAAGGAGTGACCACAGATGAAATAATATTGGGATCACATGGGTCTCAGAGATCAAATCCTACTTTCCCACTTTATGATCAATGAAATGGAGGCCAACAAAGACTAAATGATTTAGCTTAAGTTTGTATCCATTCCTCAACAATAAAAACACAAATAAATCAAAAAAAAAATAGGAAAAGGATTTGAACAGACATTTCTCCAAAGAAGATATGCAAATAGCTGATAAACACACAGAAAGATGAACAACACTTTTAGTCATCAAGAAAATGCAAATTCAACACAATGAGATACCACTTCATATCCACAAGGATGGCTATAATCCAAAAAAAAGACAAAGGCTGGGTGCGCCCCCACAGTCCCAGCTTCCCAGCTACTCAGGAAGCTGAGGCAGGAGGACTACTTGAACCCAGAAGTTTGACGCCAGCCTGGGAAAAACAGAGAGACCCCAATCAAAAAAAAAAAAACCAAAAACAAAAACAAAAAAACCAAAAAAACAAAAACACAAAAGAATGATAAGTATTAATGGAGCTATGGCAACCCAGACCTTTGTAGACTGCTGGTGGAAAATCATTGGGTAGTTCCTCAAAATACTAAATGAAGCTTCTGCATGATCAGCTGTTCCCCTCCTAGGCATATCCTAAGAGAAATAAAAACATATATCTCTATACAACAAACTGTACACAAATGTTCACAGCTACATTATGTATAATACCCAAAAAGTGGAAACAATCCAAGTGTCCATCAACTGAGGAATGGATAAACAAAAAGTAGCAGATCCACATAACAGATTTTTTCTTCTTTTTTTTTTCTTTTTTGAGACAAGGTCTTGCTGTGTACTGCAGGCTGCCTTGAACTTGCTATGTACCCTGGACTGGCCCTGAACTCAGGATCCTCCTATCTCAGCCTCCTACGTACTGGGATTACAGGTGTGCGCCACCATACTCGTTTTATACAAGGGAATATTATTCAACCATTAAAAAGTTCTGACACATGCCTCGACAAGATTGAAACTTAAAAATATGCTAAGTAAAGGAAGCCAGACACAATAAGCCCATGCTGACGCTTCTATTTACATGAAATATTCACAGTAGGCAAACACATAGAGATAGAAAGTAAATTAGTGGTTTCAGGAGCTACAGAGAGAAGACAATGGGAAATAAATGTAGTGCACCAGGTTTTGGGGGCATGATTAAAATGTTCTGAAATTAGCAATAATGACTGAACAACTCAGAATATACTAAAAACAAGCACAAGGCCCTGAGTTTGATCCCCAGCACCGAAAAAAAAAAAAAAAAAGAATATACTAAAAATGCACTGAAGTATAAAGTGGTGCATTTTATGGCACATGAATTATATCTCAACAAAGCTATTAAAAAATGGTGTCCAAGAAGATATCAGAAAATGGAAAGATATCCCTTGCTCCTGGGTAGGAAGAACTTATATAGTGAAAATGGCCATACTCCCAAAACTGCTATACAGATTTAATGCAATCCCAATTAAATAACCCATAGCATACCTCACAGAATTAGAGAAGACAACCCTAAAATTCATTTGGAACCGAAAGAAACCTAGAATAGCAAAAGCAATTCTGGGCAACAAAAGCAAAGCAGGGGCCATCACAATCCCTGACCTAAAACTATAGTACAAAGCTACTGTAACAAAAACAGCATGGTACTGGCACAAAAACAGACCCCAGGACCAATGGAACAGATTAGAAGATGAAGAAACAGGTCCAAACACTCTCAGTCACCTTATCTTTGACAAAGGGGCCAAACAACCTCACTGGAAGAA
The DNA here is from genome assembly GCA_004026905.1 of Hystrix cristata. Taxonomy (NCBI): domain Eukaryota; kingdom Metazoa; phylum Chordata; class Mammalia; order Rodentia; family Hystricidae; genus Hystrix; species Hystrix cristata. The sequence continues at coordinate 100,653 of PVJO010003620.1, read as the reverse complement.
AGACAGTCTCTTTAATAAATGGTGCTGGAAAAACTGGCTTTCCACATGCCGAAGGTTAAAACTAGATCCGTATCTTTCCCCATGCACTAAGCTAAAATCAAAGTGGATCAAAGATCTAAATATTAAAACAGAAACACTAAATCTATTGGAAGATAGAATAGGTCGAACTCTTGAAGACATAGGTGTAGGGAAGGACTTTATGAACAAATCCCCAGTTGCCCAGGAAATATCACAAAGAATCAAAAGTGGGACCTGATCTTGTTAAAAATCTTTTGTACAGCAAAAGAAACTACCAACAAAGTGAAGAGACAACCCAAAGAGTGGGAAAAAATTTTTGCCAGCTATTCCTCTGACAAAGGACTAACATCTCGAATATATAAAGATCTCAAAAAAAATCAGACTCCCCAAATTTAAAGACCCAGTCCAAAAGTGGGCAGCAGAAATGCATAGACATTTCTCAGATGAAGAAGTAGAAACAGCAGATAGATATATGAAAAAATGTTCAACATCACTGGTCATTCGAGAGATGCACATTAAAACAACCCTGAGATTCTACCTCACTCCACAAAGAATGGCTATTATCAACAAATCAGCCAATAACAACTGCTGGAGGGGCTGTGGAGAAAAAGGAACCCTTCTCCACTATTGGTGGGAATGGAGACTGGTACAACCGCTATGGAAATCAGTGTGGAGATTCCTCAGGGAACTAGGACTAGAGATTCCATTTGACCCAGCTATTCTACTTCTTGGTATCTTCCCAAAAGAGTTAAAATCATTATACCACAGGGATATATGCACACCCATGTTTACAGCAGCACAGTTTGTAATAGCTAAATCGTGGAAGCAGCCCAAATGCCCATCAGAGGCAGAATGGATTAAGAAAATGTGGTTTTTTTATACAATGGAGTACTACTCTGCCATAAAGAATGATAAGCTTGATATTCCTAGGTAAATGGATGCATCTTGAGACCATACTCTTAAGTAAAATAAATCGGACACACATGTTTAAATACTGCATAGTTTCTCTGGTGTGAGAAACTGAAGTGTAAATAAAGACTAAAATGTATTATATTGGGAAAGGGAAGAAAATGTCCAAATGGGAAAGGGAACAAGGGTGGAGGAAAGGAACAGAGGGTCAAGAGAAATAAGAAATGGAAGGAAAAAATGGAAACAAAGCTTTTGTAAATAGGGAGGGAGGAGGGGGTGAGGGGAGGGGAATGGGAAAAAAAGAAGCAACAAGATATATCATGTACAGGTACAAATTCCCTATGATAAATGTTAACAATATGTACATCTAAAATGTACCATTAAAATAAAATTTTTAAAAAAATGGTGTCCATTTTTCAATACTGAACATCTACTGTATTCACTGCACAGTTCCAGGCACTATAGGGTACTGTACACAAAGATAAGGCCCCTGGGCAGCATAAAGATAGCGCACGACTTAGTGATGGAGTAATAATGAGTCACTTCTGAAGGAATTTTATTTTTCCCAACCTTGATTAAACTTATGAGGCCCCAGAGTGCCAGTCTTCCCTATTATTAACCAACTAAGAGGCAAAAACAGAGAGTTATCCTCTTCTTGGATAGTGAATGCAAACCTCAGGTCCTAAGGGGCCCATTCACAAGGAGATTTTATGGAGAAGGGACAGGAGAACTCAGAATACTGATCTCGTCTCTTTCCTAAAGGTCACCTTCTCTACTGTCAAGCAAACCTAATCTCTGGCTCCCCTGCAAGGCTTACCCATTTCTACCACTAAGTCTTACCAGGGGGATAAGAAAATGGAAACAGTACTAGGCTAAGGATTTGTATGCACAAACACTTTTTCAGAACCCCAACTCCGGGGGTTGGGATTTAGCTCAGTGGTAGAGAGCTTGCCTAGCAAGTGCAAGGCCCTGAGTTTGATACCTCAAAACAGCACCTCCCCTCCAAAAAAATCCCAACTCTGTCACTTCTTACAGACCTTAGGCAAGTCAATAAAGTGTCCCTGAGCTTGTTTCCCCATCTGTAAAATGGAACTGAAAATCCTTACCTTGACTATACCTCACTCAAATAAATGGACAAACATGCTTTACTAATGCCACACTGTTCCAAAGGAATGAAGAGGAGCCATCATTATTGTGTTTCTATCTTAGTTCTAAGGTTTCCATTCCTCACTCTCTCCCTGTCAATCATGTCCTCCTCTATTTAAAAACTGACTCCTCCTCCTGACTCTCATCCTTCCCTAAATTCTGTCACATCTCCCCTCCTGCCTTTCCCACAACAGTTACAAATCCATACTATGGATCACAACCACTTTTAATAATGATAAATAATACATTATACTTACTTGTTACCTGTCTTGCTCCAACAGAATGTAAGTTCCAGTATATTCCCAGTGCCCAGAACACTGCCTAGTACTTAATATGTATTTAATACATGTGTTGAATAAAAAATTCTCATAAGCCAGATTAACAAATGTGAAGTAGAATCTTAGTAAGAGAATAGTCTCTCCCCACATGCCTTGTCCAGTCTTTCCCAATCAGTCAGGCCTTAAATTCAGGAATAGCAAAAGGATGTGTCCCCAGGCAGAAGTAGAAACGTAGCTATTAGCCTTAGCCTAGGCTGAGCTAAGGGAAAACTACCCTGTCTTCTGGGCCTCTGATGGCTTAATTAAAGGATCTGAAGGCCTGGAGTGATGTTTAGGAAACCCTCTGGCCCAGGAATTGCCAGGCCTTGCACTGAACCTTCCCCTGACCTACAGTACAGCTCAGATGCCGGGCCACTGGTCTGAAGATCCTAGGGGGATTTCCGGAAATTATGAGAAACAACCCACTGGCTCACAGGGCCAAAAGAAAAACAGGAGAAGAGGAAGAGACACTCAGGCAGTCTTGGAAACCTAGCTGTGTGGGTTCTGAATCCAATTTCAAGGGAACTGACAAAAGCCCTAGGACAGAACCCCAGACCAGCATGGGACCCTTACCGCTACCCTTTGAGCATAGAAACCATGGGTGGCTGTTTGGGCTACCACAGAACAGAACGATAAACTGCTCCGTGCAAGGATATTCTAGAGATGGAAGCTCTCTCAGTGCAGTAACACACTCTAAGCACTCTTACCAACATTCCAAGGGGAACCAAGACATTCCAAGAATCCTTGACGCTAGGATCAATTTGGGGAATCATTTTAGAAAACTTACTCAATACAAACAGTATAACCCGACACATAAGTTTTGGAATAGACAATTAACATTGAAAATTCTGATCCCCAGCACCAAAAAAAAAAAAAAAAAAAAAAAAGAAAGAAAATTCCGTTACCAGAACACACAGCGAATTAAGAGCACAGATGTCATAATGCAGCGGCTCTCAAAGCACGAAGTGCTAGCTGTCAGCTTCATCCGGGTAGATAAAATGCATATTCTCAGGACAAGACTTCTGCCCAAACTTACTAAATCAGAACTGGGGGGGGGGGCAGTAATTCCTAGTTTAACAAGTTTTCCAGGTGATTCTGATGCATACTAAGATTAAGAAACTTTGATTTAGGTCAACACAGTCCCTACCTTGAAAAAATAAACTCAAAGTCCTACTGACAGGGAAGCAGGAACTGTATATATTTTTTTTCTGTTTTCTGACTTGCCTTCATACAAGAGACTATCGCCATTTCCTCACCTCTTGTCACTTTAACCCACTGCACACTGGCTCCTGGTCTCATCACTGCGCAGAAATCACTCACTGAGGTCCTGAACATCTAACTGCTTACTTAACCCAGGCATTTCTGTCCTTGACTTACTGGAAGCACGAGACTGCTAACTACTCGTGCCCTTCATTTCTGAAATTTCACACTGCCTTGACTCTTTTTTTTTTCTCGGTGATGTGTCACTCCTTGTCAGTCTCTTCTGTAGGCTTCTTTTCCTCACCTTTACATGTAATATACTAAGCCAGGCATGGTGGCATACACCTGTAATCCCAGCACTCAGTAGCCTGAGGCAGGAGGATCACCTTGAGTGCAAGGCCAGCCTGAACCACACAGAGACCCTGTCTCAAAAAAACCACTAACAAAACCAAAAATAAATAAAAGTGATACAGTGGTTAAGTTTAATTGGGTCAACTTGATTGGCTTGGGAGCTGCCTAGGGAATAAGCAAAGCACACTTCTGGATGTGTCTGGGTAAGTCACGGAGGCATGACCTTGGGAGCTATATATGGTCCTTGGTCCCTTCCTCTTTGACACTATTCCCTGCTCTGCTTCCTGGCCACCAGGAACTAAGCAGCTTTGCCATGCTGTGCACTTCCACCATGATGTTCCTACCTTGGAGCCTGCCAACCATGAAATGAATCCTCTGAAACCAAGAGCCAAATAAACCTCTCCTCCTTTAAATTGAGGGTGTCTGGTATTTTGTCCCAGAAATGAGAAAGCTGATTAATACAATGCTCCTCAGGATCTGCCCACAGCCCTCTTCTCTTTCTACACCTGTCCTGGACAGTCTTTGGCTTCCACTACTCTGTCCAGGTGTCGGACTGCCACTGAGATTCTCTATCCCAGAACACATTCCTGATTTCGAGATCTGCACCTAGGTGCAGATACTTCAAATCAATGTGACCAAAAGACGCTGACCTATCCCTCCCTCCTCAATCATGTTCTCTACATTTCTTTCTCACAATACTTTCCAGCAGCCAAAGCCAAAAATAAGAGTGTTCCTTACACCACACTGTCCTGTATTCCTTCCTTCTCTTATAATCAACCACTTATCTCTAAACCATCCTTTTTCTCCATCTCCAGTCATTATATCACTGTATCACAGTAGAGGCCATACTCACTTCTTAATCAGTTTACAACAATGGTCTCCTAACCCATTTTCCCTCTTGACACTTTTTCATTCTGTTAATACAATGTTTACACTGCACCCAGGGTGATTTTAATTTCTGTAAAAGCATATCTGAGCCAGGCTTGATGGCATAGGTCTGTAATCCCAGGACTCAAGAGACAAGGCAGGAGAACCAAATGTTTGAGGTCAGCCTGGGCTACCTATAGGGCAGTGGTGGCAAACGTAAGGCATGTGTGCTGCAGCAGGCTGTTTGTTATTACTGAAAGCTCTAAAAGGTTCACCATTACTCATACAGAGAATTCGGAGACCCTCTCTCAAACAACAACACATATCTGATCATGTTAACCCCTGCTTAAAATCTTACAGAGGTCTTCCGCTGCCTTCAGAAGCAAGTCCAAGCCCCCATGTAACACAGAGGTTACATGGTCTTCAGGTAATTTAATTAACTATTCTACGGTTTCACAACAAGCATAGCTACTTTCAATTCCTACAACACTGTGCTTTTTCTTGCTTCAGGCTCCTTTTTGTACCTTCTGTTCTCTCTGCCTGGACTTTCCCTTTCTTCTGCCCAGCTCATACTTTTTGGCCTCAATTTCAAGGTCCCTTCCTCCTGAAACCTCCTTCAGATGTTCCTACTGCATGCTCTTATCACAGAAGCTCAGGAGCTAGCATACAATTCCTGCTTACTTCTGTCTCCCCACAACAAAACCATTAAGTTCCTGAGGGGATGGTACATAACATGCTTACCTTGAACCCTAAATGTGTGGCATCTCAGCATGTGAACACTTGTGTTTTTGTGTGTGTTTTTTTTTGTTTTTTTGGTGAACATTTGTTAAATGGATCAACCTTCTTATTTGAGGCACAGCACAAAGGTTCTTAAACCTGAAACTCTGTGGGAAGACACTGAACCCCTAGTTGTTTTTTCCCAGGTCTCTAGGGCTCAGAGAAGAGGGTCTGTGGTTCTAGCCTCATACAAGGTCCCATTCACACAGCTATTCAGTGCGATCTCTTCAGTTGCCTCCCCCCAGAACAACAGTGGCCTTTCTCTGAGGCAGGAGTCTCTCTGAGGGAAGCTTCTGAGGGCCCTGCTCTGGGAAATGAATGGGGCCAGCCTGGGGCAGGCAGGACAATAGCAGGGTGGGCCCAGTGCCCTCAGACCCCTGCAGGAAGAGGCAGCCCGGAAACCCAGCCGCCAATGGGGAAATCCCCAGTACTCCCAGGCGCAGAAGGCAACAAGGCTGCTCTGTCCCTTGGAAGAAATACCCAGTGCTCAAGACCTAGCACTCATTAAGAAAAGCAGGGATTCTTGGTCTTAGCTCCTGGCAGCAATGTTTAGAACTGCTTTCTTGAAACCTCTTGGCTAGGCAAGTCAAGAGTGAGCCACTGTTCAAGTCAGGAAACCTTGCATAAAGAGACTACCTCATAGAAAGAGAACTAGACTGGCTACTAGAGAACAACTCAGAAAGGCGAGAGACTGCTCTTGAACCCTGAGTAACAAGACTAGATATAACAACCATATAAGACTTGGGAAAAGTTGAACGGCATGGTCACTTAATTATAATGGTCTGCCACGTGTTAGAATATTTACATAAATTCTGCTAGAACTTTCATATAAATTATTTTATATAAACAAAAGATAATAGAGTCAAAATGCTATAGTTGTGTGGAAAAGGAAGGCTGAGTAACATAAATGTGTAGTCTGCTGGTGTTAACCAGAAAAGGTTTCCTTGAAGGGAGTAAGGCTAACAGGCTGAGAGGAGACAGAGAACACTGATACAAAGGTGTGCAAAGAATGATGTGGGCCCAGAGAACAGGTCAGTTTTCTGAAGCAGGGTGGTAGGGGACAGATAAGACCTACAATTAACAAGATGTAGGTTGAGTTGAAGAAAGAAGTCATGAGTCCCAAATGGGCATCTTGGGCTACAAAGCAAAGACTCTGTGGGTTTCAAGAAAAGCAGGATCTACCTTTGGTTGAGAACTTAGGCACCTAGTTTTTAACCACTGTCCTGTGTTTGTTCGCTTATGTTCCCAGAGTCATGCCTGTCAGACCTCAGTTGACAATCAGCATAGAACTGTGGGTAACCCAAACATGGGTTTTCCAGTGGCAGCTGAGGAGAATTCAGGCCAGTCCGGGTTCTGTGCCAAACCAAATGCCTTAACAACAATCACCATTATGTTTGGCACTACAGAAGTTGCAAAATACTTTTACACAAATCTTCCTGACTGCACAGCTAGTTAGTGGTTGAATGAGGGCTCACACACTTAAGGTGCTATATTTTCTATATTATGCTACTCTAGAATGGTTTCTAAATTCTTGGAGTTTGGTTTTGTATGTGGGAATAGATTATCACTGATGAATAAGGATCCATCAAATATATGCTAATCATCTCAAATCATGACTGAAATTCCTAAGAGATCTCCTAGAAGATTCTCCTGTCCCTCTCTGCACTGAAGAACTCAAAAGTATTTGGTAGAAATGGCCTAACCTAATATTCTCAGCAAGATAAGTATCATTCAATATGCTGTATTCAGAAATTACTGGGTACCAGTGGGAAACAAAGTGACTTTTGATGAAAGTCCTGTTCTATTAATAACATTATCTTTTCCCCAATTAACCAGTCTCAAAATCTTGGGACTTAAGTTTGATTCAGCTCTAATACACATTGTTGATTCTGCTCTCAAAATGTCTTCTGAATCCTGCCTCTCCTTTCAGTGCCCATTATAAACTCTGTGATCCAGAAACTCATCATCTTTTGCCAAGACTGCAACAAAACCTCCTGGCTGGCCTTCCAGACCACAAGCTCTCTGCTAGGCTCTTATCAATAAATATCAGAATTCTATCTTTAAATGCTATTTTTTAGATCACCCTATAATATACAAACATTTACTTACTTCCTTTTACCTACCACATAATCTGAATACCTTTGTCCCCCTACCTGGCCCACTTTGTCAGTATAATTTCTCTCTGCTCTGCAAAGACCAACAATCTTGTCATTTCCAACCCACACCATGCTTGGGCCTACCTTTAGCTTTCTCATTCCTCACACTGTTTGAAATGGCCTCCTCTCTCCCACCTTAAGAATATCTCCCTGGCTGTTCTCATTAGCATCAATCTTCCATTCTTCTCTAAATGTACTTTTTTGGTGAGGGGAGTGTGGGGGCTTGAACTCAGGGCCTTACACTTGCTAGGCAAGTGCTCTACCACTTGAGCTAAATCCCCAACCCCTAAATGTACTTTCCTGATGTACATACAGATTACATAAATACTTAGCAATTTCGTGTTTCTTCTTTTGTTTTGTTTCATTAATAACATTTCCCAACAAGAATGCAAGCTCCACATTCTTGTACGTTATCTACCAGAACACCAAGAACTGAACATGAAGCCATTTGATAAAAATTTGCAGTCCAATCAACTGACTGCCAAGGCTACTAGATTGGTTCCTTGTGTGATTTTAGGCCAGGCCATTCACTGGTGACTATAGCTCCCATCACACCACTCTGTAGTTGTTTCCCAAATACTGGATAGAAAGAAGCAAGGGCTGGGAATTAAGAGGCTGAACTGACTTCATTCCAGTTTTTCAAGGTTTTTTCTCACACATTTATGTGTTAGTTTACTGTTCTTTAGAATGAGGAAGAAAATCTTGAAGAAGTAAATAAAAATGACAAGAGGGATACTAGTGACTTTAGGGCCCACACTAAAGTCAGAATTAAAAGACAATAAAACGGTTTCCAATTGTAGCAAAGGAAAACATGGCATCCAAAAGAACTTATAATTGCTGAGCTCATGAAACCACCTTTCAAAGAGATCACTGACAATAAGAGAGACTCCCAACCTGGCTTTACTAGCTCAAGAAACACACTATTTGGATTCAAGAGGCAAGGGCAAGGTGATTCCTTAAGGTCCTGTCAGACTCCTGTCATTTCCTCTTCAAATCCACCCTGCTTTTTTTTTCTTTAGTACCATAAATCTGTGGTGTTTTAGACCTTAAAAGTACTTTGAAAATTCTACTTCAATTCTGTTAGGGGCCACAGACTTCCCATTTCCTCCCAAGTTTCCACATCCCTGTACTTCCACTTTCCTCTCATCAAGTAGCTCTGTTCCTTGGTATCTGTAAACTTGCATTCTCACTGATTTTCAGGAAGGCTGGATGATTCAAAAAAAAAAAAAAAAGTTCTGGATCACTGAGAGGCATTCTGTTTCCAGAGGCCCAATTAACATAATAACTAGAAGGAATCAAATTTTAAGAGGCTGGCTAGCCTAATTAACTCATTTCTCCAGATCTGAATCCAGAGCAGGTAAGCACCTTTCCAAGTTCATTCACATAGCAGGTGGCCAAGCTGGTCCCAGCATCTAGATCTATTAATTCAGACTCAAACCCTCATTTCACAAGAGATCTAACATAACTTTTAATGACATCCCCTCCCAGACCAAAACCAGAAACATTTCAGTCCTGCTTGCTCTAAGGAGTGAGGGGGTGACCCTGGATGCCACTTGCAGGTCTGTGCTTTGGGTCTTTTCCCAATATGGTGATTAAGAAAAGAAGGAAGAACACACAGTCCACAGGGAAGTTTCCAAGCCACATAATAAATCTTCCATTTAAGTTTTAAAAACAATAAACCAATAAAGTAGATATTTAACGGCAATGCCACTGTGAAGATGTGAAGCAAACTCAGCCAATATAAATTAAAAGAACTTAGGTTTACAGAATTTTACATTACCAAATTCTCTGACATAAATAAGAAGCCTAGATTTTAAAAAAATCCTAGATTTTTAAAGTAGTAAGGAACACTATCCAAACTCCATAGTTTCCAAACTCTATTCCACAGAGAAATAGTCCTCATTTGTCTTTATACTTATGTGGGGATTATATATGTGTCCTTCATAAAATCTCTTTTATTTCTGGTGAACTTATAATCATTTTTATTTTTTGTCTACGCTCCTCAACAGGAGAATGGAGTTCTCTGCCAGTATTTTCACTATGAAAAAAGCTTTAAAAATTTATTAATCAAAGAATGTACTATCAGAAATGTTTTTGAGTATGTGAAGTTAAGCTCAGCCTGCTCCTCATATCACTCATAATGGTGATTAACTGCCAGCTGTTCCATCTGCAAATCCACTGCCATCTCTCATCTCACAGCCCTAGATGGGAGTAATAGTGTACTTTGAAAAAGACTCAGCACTTACAGGACTTGCTCTTTGTAGCTCTATATTCCTGTTACTTTTTAAACTAGACGGAAGCTCAGCTGATGCCTAGGGATTGTCTCAGAGCTCAGAAGAGACCAGAATAGAGGTGGGAAGAGATCCCTGACAGAGAACAGTTGGTGGGTCTAGATTTATTTTCAATTAGGAAAGTCACCTAGCATTATCAAAAAGAATGGGCAGAGATCACAAAACAAATCCTTTCTGGGGCCGAGGCTGTAGGTAGCTCAGTGGTACAGCACTTGCCTAGCATGCATCAGGTCCTGGGTTCAATTCACCCTCCCCCCCAAGTAATGACATCTAAGTGAGTGAAGGTGGACAGTCTCTCCCATTTATCAAAATTCCTGACAAGGAAACTCAATAACTTTCATCTTCTCATAGTTTTCAGTATCATCAACTCAGCTGTGACCACTGGAAAAGTATTCCTTCTTTCTAACCTTGTGTACTTTGGTAACAAAAAACCATGGTCACTCTGCTTAAATTTTATACATATAAATACCAATTCCCCACAATGAATGTATTTATTGTGTATCACAAACATATACTAATAAAAAAGGAAAAAAGTTATTTCAAAAGAAAAAAAATGGAAAGACCTTTTGCGTACCCTTAATTTGTTTTGGGTTACTTAGCTCAGGAGGTAATGCATGAAGCTAAATCAAATCCATGAATTTATACACAGTTTTACAGTTTAGAGAGCAACTTTGAAATATCTTATTTGATTTGCTCCTTTAAGTAGCCCTGTGAGAAAGGTGTAATAAACATTATGATCCTCAAATGGCCTGCTATATAAAAGTACAGTATTTGTGAACTGGAAAGTATTTTACATAAATAAGCTGCTACTGCTTTGCACATGATGAAGCCAGAGGAAGCATGTGACTTGCCCAAGGTCACATAGTTAAGGGGAAAGCCAGGGCTCAAACCAAGAACTTTTGGCTTAATGTAATACTTCTCTGGTTTGGTGCTAATACAAGCTAACTCTGCAGAGGAAAGCTGTTTCATGGAAACAAATTCTTAAGCCATCTGGCCATCTCAGAAATGTTTGCCCTGGGGAACTAAGCAGATAGATATAGATGGTCTAGTGAAAGTCATCATTTCTGTGAAAATAGTTCACTATCACAATCTCTGTACTAAAAACAACTTTTTTACAAACTTTGGGGTGGGTAGTTGGGGACTGAACTCAGGGCATGCTAGGCAAGTACTCTACCCCCAAATTATACCTTCAGCCTAGAAACCCTTAAAAAGTACACACACACACACACACACACACACACACACACACAGAGAGTTTGGGGATTTAGCTCAGTGGTAGAATGCCTGTCCAGCAAGTACAAAGCCCTGAGTTTGATCCCCAGCACTCCTCCCCAAAAAGTATGTATGTATATGTGTGTATATATATATCTATATATATGCAATAAGTTGTCCACATATAAAACCTAAAAAAGACATTAACAGCTACACAGTAGCTATCTTTCAGTAACAACTTATTAACACCAAAAGATGAAGATTAGTTGCAAATACTGGATGCTTCATATGCACCCAGGAGTCAATACCCAACAAAAAGAAAGGGGGTAAAAGACTGCCAAATAGCTATTCCAAAGTCTTCTTAAAGTGACACTCTCTTTTGCAATACATAGTCCTTCATGATGTTGCTTATTTTCTGGAAAATACACATCACCAGGAAACCTTCTCTAGTTGACTTTATTTTGACTACATTTGAAATTAACACATAAATGTTGAAACAACCTGATATGGAAGACTTTACACTTGACCATGTGTTCATTCATTCCAACATCATTTGTCAAATATTTCTGGAGGATTTACCACATACAAAGCACTGAACTGGGCACACAAGATAGTAATAGTAATAATAATAATAATAATAATAATAATAATAATAATAAAAAACAAACTAAATACAATCCCTGTTTCCACAGAACTTAGAGACTAGTGTTACTTTTACAGTACATGGTCTCTGGGAATCTTACTGTATTCCCTAGGTCCCCAATTAGACTGTGTACTCTTTGTGAGCAAGAACTGTATGTTTTAATTTTAACATACTCTTACATAGCCAGGTATGGTGATGTGTACATGTAACCCTAGCGCTTGCTGAGGCTGAGGCAGAAGGACTGCTATGAGTTCGAAGTCAGCCTGAGCTACACAGTGAATTTAAGGCCATAATGAATTACATAGCAAGACCCTGTCTTCAGAAAAACTGAAAACACTCTTAAAGTACATTACATGGGACTCTACACAGCAAACTGATAAGCTAAAAGAGACTAGAATCCTTGATTCCATAATCTGCAGCATTTCCTTCTAATCAGTCCCTCCAGGATAGTATGACTGTGAATTATTTAAAATTCTACAGCAGTGGTGGCAAATCTATGGCACACATGCTGCATCAGGCTGTTAGCACTGAAAGCACTAAAAGGTTCTAGAGTCTAGAGCCTGGAATGTCCGAAGGTCCAACAGAATGAGCCTATAGCTCAGGAAGCATGATCCAGGACAGCTAGGCAGAGAGGGCTAGAATGGGTGCCTAAGTCCCAGAACTGGCCCTCTGAACAGGGAAGAGAAAGGCAAGGAAAGCCCTGACCCTGCAAAGCTGTATTATCCCACAGAGAAAACAGTGTTTTAACTATTGAAATTACCAGTATCATGTGCAGGGAATTCCGTGACTCTCAAAGAACACCTTACCTACCGCTAGAAGAGCAGAATGGTACCTCCCACAATCTACAGGGCTGGTCTACAAACCTAGTTAGACAGGATGGAGCAATGAAAAGGGCCAGGGATGCAAAATCAAAAGAAACCCAAGTTTCACTCCAGATTCTGCCATTAGTTAGTCAAGATGGCACTGGGTAAGCCAGGAATTCTCTGAGACTGTTTCCCCTTCTGTGAAATGAGAATAATGACTTCTGATTTGTCTACCTCACAGAAACATGGTAAAGCTCAAATTAGATTCTGCGATTTGTATCTATGACGATACCAAATTCCCAGAGAAGCAACTCACTTCCACTCAGGAACCCTCACAGCTTCCTCCTCCTGGTACTCAACACTTGGGTCTTTATCTCCTCACAATCCCTGAATTCACATTAATGGACAAAAAGGGAAGAAGGGCAGACATTTAAACCATTTCGACTCCTTGCTTTGATATGCCTCAGTTATCCCTTTCCCAGGACTAAAGGAAAGAGGAAGAGGCCCTAATCAGTCTTATATCCTTTGTGGTTGTATGCCTTCTCTTCTCCACTGCCAAGTCAGTTCCCTATCAGGGGAAGGCTGAACAAATCTAAAAGGGGTTCTGAAGCAATATGGAGATTAATGTCTGAGAGAGATGACGTGCAGGTAAGTCACATTCTGCAGTCAAAAGGAAATTATTCTTAGCATGGATAATTGCAGGTTAACTGGACAGTGAGAGAACAACTGCTGTCTTGCAAATATTCTTCCCTATCTCTTCAATAATATTTTTTCCAGGCCTGGCCCTTTCATTTGCTTGCTCGGTCCTCCAATCACCCAAGTATTTAGTTAAGATATGCGCACACCAACAAAACACAACCCCCTCAGATTCTCAAGGAGGGAAGGGTGGAGAAGCAGGAGGAAGGGAAAAGGCAGACACCATACAAAGTTGTACCAATCTTTTAGAGGAAAGAATTACAACTACACTGTAATGTTACCAATGACATAGGAGGCCGGGCTGACTCCTGGGGGGAGGGGCATCATGTGCTCTGACTGAGGGCCAGCGCTTCTACCCATCAGGCCTAAGAGCCCAAAACAACTCCTTCCGGCTCTAGGCAGTGGGAAGGCCCATTTTGCAGAGTCAAGCTTATTAACAACAGCTTGGAAGAATAAACCCAGAACTTCAGCTGTTTGATAGCTCTCAATTTAAACTCTAAACTTGGACGGTAGGAAATTCTAATGAGACTGAAGCATACCAGTCACTGGTAAAAATCCAGACCTGTATGGGTGCAAAGGGTGTTTCTGTTCCACCATTCAGGCCAAGAACATCATTCTCATTCTAGAAAGGAGATCCAAATCATCACCAAGCCCCACCATCCCGTAACAACCAGCTTGGCAGAGGCCTATGCCCCTGCAAGGGCCCTTTCCCCAGCAGTTCCAACACCTAAAGCCAGTCCCTATCCACCCCTGGGAGCTCTTATGACCAGGCTTGCTCCTGCCTCCCACCCCTAGGCTGGCAAGTTGGGGATCCAAATTCAGTCTCTAGCCAGACAAAGTCAAAAGCCACTGGAATCATTTCCCCGTCCTTCCCTGTTCTGGCTTCACTACTTATTGCTTACATTAAAAAGACAATCAGGAGGTATGTTTTGAACATTGACACACAGAGGCCACATAAACACACACTGACAGTCCCCAGAGACCAATGCTCCTACCCCACCAATTTCCATAATCCACCCAGACTTTTTTTTTGCAACCCTTTATCAAAATGAAATACCCTCCTTCCAGTCCTCCCTTCAGTAAGTGGCGATAAACCAAATTATTAGCACACTTACCTGTCTATGCTCTGGGGTAACCTTACACTCATGGTTACTCGGTGTCTTCACAGTTCCAGAATCTTGTCGCTTTGGTCTTGATCAGGATTGAATCCCTTGCAATTTTTAAGAAAGACAAGAGGAGGAGGACCTCCCAACTTGAAGAGTGAATCCTTTTTCTTCAGCTCTCAAGACCTTGGTAACTGAAGCTCCATTCTACTTCTACCAGTTAACATGGTCTCCTTTCTTAGCCCCCTTTCCCCTCCCCCCTCTTCAAAGAGGAAAAACTATGACCTTCTTGGAAACCAAAATCCCAACCACAAATCTCTTCAAGGTTAGCACTATGGGCTAAAAAAATGAATCACAGAAGGAACATGCCTTCAAAATATCAGTCTTAACTGCAAAACACAGTTAAAAACCATCCTTTTAATCCAGTTTCCCCAGCTGTCCTTCTGTTGGTAAGGGAGCCTCAAGCTTTAAGGGGGGAAAATAATTCTCTGGTCTCCAATGCTTAAAATGACAAGAGCAGATAATACGTTCGAGGGAGTGAATTAAAAAAAAAATAAAGGTAAATAAATCCGAAATGGCACTTGAAAAAAAAAAATCTTCCAGCTGATCTGCACAGTAAAAAAATAAATAAATAAAACCATACAATAGTATGTACACAACAGCACTCCTCGCAGGTCCAGTGCAACCCTGGAAAACAAAATCTGTGGACTTCCTTTTTAAAAATTAAAAAAAAAAAAGCCTTTACATTGAAGGTTTTGAAATTCCGAAATGAGCCATTCACACCAAAAAAAAAAAAAATAAAAATCACAGAACACCTGAAATGCAGTGTCTTTTTTTTTTTTTAACCTTAAAATGGGAGCATTAGCCGAACCAGAGAGAACCTCTGAAAATATTCTCTCCTTTTCCCTTTAAACTCGCAGGTTTCCTCCACCTACCTACCCCAGCCTGGTTCTGAGACCCAGCCCTCGTTCGGCCTTTCTCCGAGCGACAATTTCCTGAGTTAGTTCTGCCGTCTCTCTCCTCCACATCCAGGCTCCGAAATCCTCTCTCGCCTCAGCCTCCATGAAACAGGGATCCGCTTCCCCGCGCCGGCCGTGCCGGCCCGCACCGCAGCGCCGCGCTGCTCTCTGTGGGTACGACTCGCGCGGCTCTCAGGGGCGACGACTCGCGCGGCTGCTCGCGAGGCCCTGCGGCGCCGGCTCAGGTGGGCTTCCCCTCGCCGCTCCCGGCCCGGCCGCCTGGCCCCGCGCCCTCGGCCTCCGCGGCCCGGACGCTGCGCGGCGCAACTGGGGGCGGGTCCGCCGGCGTCGCGGCCGCGCTCCCGCTTCCGGGCCCCTTCCCCCGCCGCTCGCTGGCGCAGGCCCGACCGGCCGACCGCCCCCTCCCCGCTCCTCCGCGCCCGCCGCCGCCGCCGCCGCCGCCGCCACCGCCGCAACCGCCGGCCGCTCCCTCCTCGCTGGCGGGGCGGGGCCGCCCTCCTCTTTTCCTCCTCCTCCTCCTCCTCCTCCCGCGCTCCTCCTCCCGTCTCTCCTGGCCTCCCGCGCCCAGCCGCCCTCTGCACCCGCGCGGCCTAGCTGGTCCCGGCGCGGCGGATCCCGGCGGCTTCACCAGGCCCGGCCCGCCTCCTCCCGGCCCGGCTCTGCCAAGCCCGACCTTTGTTCCCGGCCCTCTCGCGGGCACCCTGCGCGCCCAGCGCGGCTCGCCCTCCCCACCTCTTTCCTCACATTTTTCCAGAATTTGCCGCGGAGCCCTTTCGGGCAGTCGGGAGCCCTGAGACTGTTTGCTCGCCTGTCTGTGGCCTGCGCTCTGACCCCATTCTGGGGCCCGACCCCTCGCCCTCCCCCGGGGCCTGGCGCACACCTTTACCGCGGACGGTGCGGCTGCCTCTGCACGCAGCAAAAGCCTTCCAGGGCGGGTCTGTGCACTGCCCTCTCAGAGTCTCAATTTCAAGTAACTGAGGCATTAGTCAGGAGGTCCCAAGTGTTAGGATTAAAAATAAAGATAAAAGGGGAATTATTTTCCCTCGGACTGGGGAGTGAACCTTGTGTTTATAGCTAGGTGAATCCCTCTGCAGGCATCGGTGTGTGTTTGTTTAGGGTCTCTCCCTTGCACACCACCTGGATTGCCCCGGAGGGTGATACAGGTTGTGTGTGTGTGTGTAAATTCTCAGTGTTCTTGCCTGTGTTAGATGTGCTGCATGTGCAAATAGCATTTATTGAGGATATGCTAGAAACAGGAGTGTTCCCTAAATTATATCAGGTGCAGATTGGCAAATAAAAAGACTTTGTTACAATTAGGATCTTAAATGTCTCCTGCAGGCCAGTGATGTGAAGGCTTGGGCCCCAGCATCTGACTGAAAACTGAGAGGTGGAGCTTCCTTCTAGAGGTTGGAGGTCTCTAGAGAGTTGGGAACACGCCCTCAGAGGGACTGTAGAACTCCGGTCTTTTCTCTTTCCTCCCTGGTGATGTGTGAGTGTTTTTGCTTTGCTATGGGCTTCCACCATGATGTTTTTCCTTGCCACAGACACAAAGCAGTGAGGACTGAAACCTCCAAAACTAAGCCAAAATAAATTTTCATCACACTTTTTGGTACTAGAGATTGAACTCAGGGCCTTCCTACTGAGCAACAACCCCCGCCATCCTCAGCTTTTTTTTTTTTTTTTTTTTTTGAGATAAAGTCTTGCTGAATCCCTAAATCGCCCAGGCTGGGCTCAAACTTTGGATCCTCCTGCCTCAGCCTTCCAGAGTGCTGGGATTACAGGTATTCGTCACCACATCCAGCTAAAAATCATTTAAGTGAAAGTTAATGTCTGTTTTAACTGGAAAAGATACTTGTCAAAGATTGGTGGATTTAAACAGAAATACAGTACTTACTTGATTTCAGTCCTTAAATCATGATACTCATTTTCCAATCCCTTTCATCAATGATGCAAAAGGTTTTAATGGAAATTTAACAAGTTTACACATTAATCCAAATTGACATCTGAAGCCTATCAGACCTTTTTGAATGATTGGAAGGTGTTACATTTTTAAACTTTTAACAAAGTGAAAACTCACTGAGAAGCTTCATTTAGACTGTAAAAACAGATTTTATTTTCGTTTTGTTTTTTGTTTTGAGTCAGGATCTCCCTGTGTAGTCCAGGTTGGCCAAAAAATTATGGCAGTCTTCCTGCCTCAGCCTCATAAATGCTAGGATTACTGGCATGCGCCACCACACCCAGCAAAACCAGGTTTTAAAATGCTGTTTCCTAGCTTTTCAAATGTGCAGATAAAAGTTTGTATAGTGGTTAATTTTTTTAAAAAATCGTGATATTAGAGCCATTTTTCAACAATCCATTTTCAAAATGGTTCTCTATATGTTTCTTTAGAAAAGCAGGAACTTTCTCACTCATTCATAGACTTGAATGGACAGATTAAGTGTTGTGGTTTGTTTTTGGTTTTGAAAATATGTGCTAGTTAGCAAATGCTTGACAGTTATTTCTCATAGAACATTGGGAAATAAAAATAGATATTTCCTCTAAATTCAATACAGTATATCATTTTAAGCTTTTTCCAGGATACTGCTAAGGGGCAGGGCAAAGATATCATGATTGGTCTCCCTCTGGTTACAAAGAATTATAATTTTTGTAGCAATTGACAGATTTGTGCAGTGAATGGCATAACTATGAAGAAAATGAATCTCAACTGTGATGTTACCTTTGTTTCCTAGAAACACCTGACATATTACACGTGACAGATGTACCTAGTGACCTAGTGACTGTGCTAGGTCATTTGTATTAGGAAAGCTTAAATGATTATTTTGCTATGGTTAAATACTATTCAGAGTGCATTCTCAAATATTTAACTCATGCTCAGCAATGTGTCTCTTGCACACTCTACCTTGAAGACTACAGGGGTGGCTTTCCCAGGATGGAGTTTCCTGAACTTAGTTGGCCACTTAAGTGAGCTGCAAGCCTTAGTTTGAAAAGTAAAAGAGCAGGGCTGGGGATTTAGCTCAGCGGTTAAAGTGCTTGCCTTCCAGGCACAAGGACCTGAGTTCGATCCCCAGCACCAAAAAAAAAAAAAAAAAAAAAAAAAAAAGTAAAAGAGCAGATTGTGCACAAGATAGACTGCATACTAGGTTGTAGGAATCTGGAAGCAGTTGTTGATTAACAGAAAGAGCAGGAGACTAAGAGTCCAAAGAACTAAGTTTGTTCTGGACTGTTTCTCTTGCTAGCTTTGTGACCTGCTGTTTACAGGTTGTGAAGATTTGATAAGATCAAATATGGGCTCTGTAGACTGCACAGTGGGCAGGAAAATCACAATTAATGTTAGGAAGTGTCTTAGTTACTTTTCTCTCGTGGCTGAGATAAAATATACCCGACACCCAAAGTTAGGGGAAGAAAGGTTTATTTAGCTCACAGTTTGTGGAGGTTTGAGTCCACAGTCAGCTGGGTGCAAGGTAGCGTGTCATGGCAGACAGGCAGAAGGCAGCAAGGTAAGCAAGGGGGTAAGCAAGGGGATGACAAGCCTCTTTCTGTCCCTTATATTTTATACAGTCTATCTGCCTTTAGGATGGGTAGCACTCCCACTCTTAATCCCAGCACCTTTAATCCTAGTAGCACGTCCTTGATCCCAGCAGAAGTATGCCAAACCAATCAATGGACTAATTTAGTAATTACACACTCTTGATCCAGCCACCTCTGAGAACACCCCACCTATGACCACATGAGGCTTTGGGGAGCATCTAGACACAAACCATAACAGGAAGTGATACCCTGAATAACATGGTCCTTTTAACTTTTTCCACAGACCTCTTAACAGATGAATCCTTTCCCTCTGCCCAGCATCCTATGTGATAGGTAAGGCACTAGTCCTTACATTCGTTTACTGTGGAGGAAACTATGGCCCTAGAAGGTTTTAGGTGATTTGCCCCAAATCCCTTTAATTGATGGACTGAGGCTAGACTTCATATCTGATCATCTTTAAGGAATGAAAAGCAAAGAAAAAGAGATCTGGTTAGCTTTTATTTTCTGGGAAGGATTCTAGAAATTTAGTATTTGATTGAATAGCCAAGGTTGATGCAGAGCCTTGAAGGGGTTCACAGTTTAAATTCTAGAGAAGCAACTTCTCAAATGTGCACAGAAATCCTGAGACCAAACTGGGTATTTTAGGAAGATGACTCTTTAAGTTATAATCATTTAATCATTCTCCTTCTAGGGTGCTATTAAGGGACAGGTCTGCCAAAATAAAGTTGCCACTGGAGAGATTGTGCCTCCTCTGTTTACTATGTTTGGTGTTTTGTTTTTGAAACAGGGTTTGGCTGAGTTATCCAGGCTAGTTTTGAACTCTCTACACTCCTGCCTCGGTCTCCTGAGTAGCTGGGTTTACAGGCAGGTGGCAGTACACCTGGCCATACTGGAGATCTTTTACTCCTCTTAAGCCTTTATCAATTGGAAAGATGATGTGTCAGACTTAAAGTATTTATTCCGAAGGCTGAGAAATTTTTATTGGTTTATTTTTTAACTGAGTTAGATTTTTCTAGAATACTTCTAGGTAGCAGAATAACCCATGTTAAAATCTCTGTTACAGATTTCACTTCATTATCACTCAGAATATTTTCATTCAACCTGTTGGGAGTTTCCAATAGAATTTTAATATGAAGTAATAATAATACCCGAACGTATATAGTGCTTACTATGAAAATACTTCTGTGGGGAAACTGTAACTATTGACCTTTTGAGCCTCACGGCAACACATTGAAGTAGGTACTGTTGTCATCCCCGTTTTCACCTAGTTGAAACAGAGGCCCAGAGAGGTAAAATAACTTGCCCAGGTCACAGAGCCAGAAACCTGAGCAGTCCGGGCCTGGATCTGTGCGGACCACTAGCTGTACCACTTCTGTGTCACAGGCATGATGCCAGCCACAGGCAGAAGCGATAGAAGCAGAGAACAGTGCATAGGCGGATTCTCAGACAGAAGAGGTGCAGGGCTGACTGAGGAGGGTCTGGCGTGGAGGGAATTAGGAATAGTCCAGTGGTTCAGCATCTCAGCCCCCTTCCTCCTGAGCTCTTTTTCCGAAGCACTGTGACCAGCACATTTTCCCTGTTGCTCTCAGTTCTTGTCTCTTCCCTCAGTATCCCTTGAGTCATTTCCCCCAGAGATGTACCTCCTTCTCCTTCTCGAGGATCTCAAGGTATTTAGTGGAAAAAGACTTCTTGTCTTAACTCCTGCTGAGGAGAGATGTGCATCATCTGCAGGTGCCAAGCTTGGTACCTTCCTGTCTGTGGTTACCTTAGAAACCAGCTCTCTCTCCACCATTACACTCCTAGTAGCTAAAACGAACTGAATAGCAGTGAGGGTGCCAAGATAAATTGTAAAGGAAAATGTGTGAAACAAAACCAGTTTTAGATTGAAGACTAATATTTTGGGAAGTTGGGTGTGCATGTGTATGTGTGTTTTTTCCTCTCCGAATAAGAAAAAGTTCCCAAGGTCGAATGTGAGAAACAAAAAAAGGTGAGTTGCTGGATTAATCACTTTCCTATCTCTGGGACAAAGCACTCGATGTCCAAAACTTAAAGCAGGAGAGGTTTATTGTGGCTTGTGGTTTTCTGAAGATTCAGTCTGTGACTGGTTGACTCAGTCCATGGTTGACTGACTCCAAGGCAGAAATTGCATGGTAGAAGGACCTAGACAGAAGAGCCCTGCTCAGATCATGGTGATGGGAAGCAGAGAGAGAAGACAGAGAAGACTGTGGAAGAGACCAGTCTTTAAATTCCCTTCTGGCCAGGCCCTACCTCCAAATGATTTCTGGGCAGCATTTTAGATCTAAACTGTAACAGACAGCAATGGGAAAACTCAAAAAACAAAAGCAAAAACAACTGCCCCAAACCTGCCTTGAAAACTGAAAAATGTCCTTTAAATTTTTTTAAAAATTTATGTACATAGAATAAATTACATACATTTAAAATGTGCAATTTGATAAGATTTGAAACATGCATGCATGAAATTATCAGGACAGTCAAGAGAATGAACACATTTAGTACCTTGAACAGTTTACTTTTATTCCTAATTCTTCTTTTCCAACCCTTCCCTCTGGAGACTCATTCCCCACTTGTAGTCCCCAGGTAATAACTGATCTGTTTTGTTGTTGTTGTTGCTGTAGATTAGTTTGAATCGTCTAGAATTTTATGTAAATCATATAATATGTACTTTTTGGTATGACTTTTTACTCAGCATGATTATTTTCAGATACATCTATATCACTGAGTATACAGTGCTGATTGATGGATGATATTTTAAAATTTCTAATTTCTGATGCTTATTGGTAGTACATACCACTACAATTATTTTTTATATTGATCTTGAATCTTGCAATCATGTGATCCACTTTTAATTTCTAGGGAGTATTTTATAATAGATCCTTTCAAGTTTTCTATATAAATTTATCATGTTATCTGAGAATAAAGGCTATTTTATCCCTGTCATTTTAGTCTGAATTGTTTTTGTTTTTGTTTTTGTTTTTTGACACAGGATGTCGCTATACAATTCAGGCTGGCCTTGAACTCACTATGTAGCCCAGGCTGGCCTCCAACTCATGACAATCCTCCTGTCTCATGTTTCTTTCTTTCTTTTTTTTTTCTTCTTCTTCTCTTGTCTTATTTCATCAGCTGGAACCTCTGGTGCAAAGTTAATAGAACTAAGAAGAGCAGATACCCCTGTTTTATTTCTAATCTTAGGAGGAAAACATTTTTTTCATCATCAAAGGTAATGTTTTCTATAGGTTTTTCATAGATGCTCTTCTAACAGGTCATGGATGTTCCTTTCTATTCCTTTTTTACCTGGAGATTTTGTCTCAAATACATATATCTTATCAAATTCTTTTTCTGTGTCAGTCGAAATTATCATATGGTCTTTCTTTTCTGGTCTGTTGATGTGGTTGGTGAATTTTCAATGTTGAACCAAACTTAAATTTTTGGGATAAACTACCTGTCATCATGTATTTACCGTATTATATGTCATTGAATTTGATTTGCTAAAGTTTTGTTAAGAATCTTTATATCTGAGTACATAAGGAATATCAGTCTGTAAGCTTTTATTTTCTTGTAATGTCTGGTTTTGAATAATGCTGGCCTCATAGAACAGGTTGAGAAGATCCTGCTTTTTCAATTTTCTGTTTGTGTAGAATTGGCATTATTTCTTCTTTAATACTCCAGCGATGCCATTTGGACTTGAAGTTTTCTTTGTGGAAAACTTTTAACTACAAATTAAATCATTAATATATATCTATTTGGATTATCTATTTTTCATGAACGAGCTTTGATAGATTCAGTCTTGCAAATAATTTGTCTATTTCATCTAAGTTATTGACTATACTAGAATAAAGTCATTTACACTATTCCCTTATTATTTTTTAAATACACATAAATCTAGTATTTCTTATTTTATTCATGATACTGTACTTGTAATAATCTTTTCTCCCAGTCTAACTACCAGTATGCCTTGAACCCAGGGCCTTACCCATCCTAGGCAGTTGTGTAGCACTGAACTACATCCCTAGATTATGTTTAATTTTTTTTGAGACAGGATTTCACTATGTCATTCAGCCTGGTCTTGAACTTACTATGTAGCCCAGACTGGTTTTGAATTCTCAGTTATCTTCCTGCCTCAGCCTCCTGAGTGCTGAGATTATAGACATGCGCCACCATGCCTGGCTATGTTCAGTTTTTGAGGGACCACCCAACCCCACACTCTGCACACCACGGTGGCTACATCATTTGCATTTCCATCGTTAATGCACAAGGGTCCTAATTTCCCCACATCCTTAATAACATTTAGTTTCTCTTGTTTTGGTAATTGCCATCCTAGGGGATATGAGGTAGTATCTCACTGTGACCTTTATTTGTATTTGTCTAATAATTAATGATGTTGAGCATCTTTTCCTGTGTTTATTGGTCATTTATGTATCTTTTTGGAGAAATATCTATTTAAGTCTTTTGTCTATGTTTGAATTGTATTATTTGGTTTTTTTGTTGGTGAGTTGTAGGAGTTTCTTTATATATGCTAGATATTACTCTCTTGTCAGATTATTTGCAAATATTGTCTCCCATTCTGTGTGTTATCACTTTTGTGACAGTGCCCTTTGCTGCACAAAAACATGTTTAGTTTTTAAATTTAAATTTAGTTTAAAATTAAGTTGGTACTGAGGTTCAAACCCATACCCTGTGCATATTAGGCAAGTGCTCTACCACCGAGCCACATCCCCAGTCCTAAAAGTGTTTAATTTTGATTAATTCCAATTTAAGCTATTTTTTGTTGCCTATACTTTTAGTGCCATACTCAGATTACTGCCAAATCCAAAGCCATGCAGATTTCTCTTCTGTTTTCTTCTAATAGTTTTATAGTTTTAGCTCTTAAATTTAGTTATTTGATTGATTTTGAGTTCTTTTTTGAATATTGTATGAGGTAAGGATACCACTTCATTCCTTGCATATGGATATCTAGTTTCCCATCACTATGTGTTGAAAAAAATTGCCCTTTCTCCTATTGAATGATCTTGATACTCATGTTAAACACTGGCCGTTTTTGTGAAGTTTTATTTTGGGCTATTCTATTCTATTCTATACTATTGATTTATATACCTGTTCTCATGCCAGTAACACACTATTTCGATTACTGTTGCTTCATAGTAAGGCTTGAAATTGCAAGTGTAAATACTTCAGATTTATTCTTTCTTTTCAAGATTGTTTTATTTTATTTATTTTCATTATTATTATTACTTTGGGGGGGTGGTTTGAGACGGGGTCTTGGTTTGTAGTGCAGGCTGGCCTTGAACTACTTATGTAATCCAGGTTGGCCTCGAATTTGCTGTAATCCTCCTGCTCAGCCTCCCAAGCGCTGAGACTATAGGCATGTACCACAACACCCGGCCTGGATGATTTTTATCATGATAAAGAGTGGATTTTGTCAGATACCTTTTCCTGCCTCAACTGAGACAATTGTATAGTTTGTTTTCTTAATTTTGTGAATGTGACCTGTTATATTGATTGGTTTTTGTATGTTGAGCTATCCTTACATTCTCAGGTTAAATCCCAGTTGATCATGACTTACAATCTTTTTAATATGCTGCTTAATTGAGTTTGCTAGTTTTTTTCTAGAAGATTTTTGTATCTACATTCATAAAGAATATTGGTTTATGACCACTGTGTTCTCTCTCACATGGTGGCCTGCCCTCCCACTGTAGGTTGTACTTCTTTTCCTACTTTTACTTGGCTCAAACTTGCTCTGCAGAGCCTGTTTCTTTTCCTACCTTTAATAAAACTTTGCTACTGTTAAAAGGAGAAAAAAAAAGCATTGGTTTATAATTTTCTTGTGATTTTCTTATCTGACGTTAGTAACCAGACAGTGCTGGCCCCATAGAAGGAGTTAGGAAATATTCTTACCTTTTCAATTTTGGGAAATAGTTTGAATGAGAAAGACGGTACTAATTCTTTGTTTCTGGTTTTGTTTTGTTTTATTTTGAGACAAAGTATCACTATGTAGCTCAGGCTGGCCTTGAACTCACTCTGTAGCCCAGGCTGGCCTCAAACCTGGTGATCCTCCTGCCTCAGCTTCCCGAGTGCTGGGATTATGGGCATGCACCACCAGGCCCAGTTCGATACTAATTGTTCTCTAAGGTTTGGTACACTTTACCAGTGAACTCCCTGGGTCTTGCGTCTTTTTCTTAGTTGAGACATATATTAATCTACTTGGACTGCCATGACAAACTTCTACGGACTGTGTGGTCTCCATCAACAGACAGTTATTTCTCACAGGTCTGAAGGTGGGAAATCTAAGATGAGGGTACTGGCTCTGTGACCGTCTGCGGGGGGAATCCGTTGGTGGCTGGCGGACAGCTGTCTTCTCACTGCATTCTGTCTGGGTAGGGGATGAATTTGAGAGAACTTTCTCATCTCTTATCTTCTAAGGACACCAATGCCATCTTGACCCTATTTGAACCTAATTACTTCCCAAAGGCTTCGTCTCTAAATACTGTTAGACTAGAGCTAGGACTTCAATGTTTGAAAATGGGGAGGGGGCCACAATTTAGTATATAGCAGGTGGTTTTTGATTGCTAATTCAGTCTTTATTCTAAATCTAATTCAGATATTTTTAGTCAGTTTTGATAGTTTTTGTTTCCATTTCATCTAAGTCACCCAGTTTGTTGGAATACAATTTTTCATAGCTTTGTCCTATAATCCTTTTTTAGTTCTGTAAAATTGCTAGTAATGGCTATACTTTTATTTCTGATTTTAATATCTTGAGAGTTTTTTTAGTCAATATACTGAAGGTTTGACAATTTCTTTTTCTTTCTTTCTTTTTTTTTTTTTTTTGGTGCTGGGGATCGAACTCAGGGCCTTGTGCTTGACAAGCAAGCACTCAAATCACTGAGCTAAATCCCCACCCTGACAATTTCTTGATTTTTTTCCAAGAATCATATTTTGAACCAAGATCCATCATGTATAGGTACAAATTAACTATGATGAATGTGATCATTATGTATACAATATATCAATACATGTTCTTGGTAAATACAATTAAATTAAAAAAACCCAAAGACTCATCTTTTGGTTCAGTTGACTTTCTCTGTTTTTTTGTAGCCCTCTCTTTAATTTATTTCTGTACTAATCTTTGTTATTTCTTTCCTTCTTTGAGCATGAGGCTTAGTTTGCTATTCTTTCTAATACCTTAAGCTGTCCAGATAAATATTTTATGATTTTTTTAATCTTTCTTATTGACTTATTAGCTTTAACTTTTTGTTTTGCTATTATATATCTTTATCATTGACAACTGTGTTACTCGGTTTTCTATTGCTATGCAAAGTACAGGAGAAAATTGAAAGAGAAAAGATTTATTTTGGTGCCTAGTTTCAGAGATTTTTCATCTGTGGTCACTGGGCCCTGTCGAACAGTACTGTGGGGCTCTCTCAGTAGACAAAGCTGCCAAGGAGAAGGAGAGGGAGAGAGAGAAAGAGGGCAAAAACTGGCCCATTAAGCTATGCTCCATCAGTGGACACCGGTAATGGTGAACCTTGTAGAGTTTTCAGTGACACAGAGAGCCTGCTGTGGCATGTGTGCCGTAGGTTCGCCTCCACTGACCTAACCTGCTGATGAAGTCAGAGCCTTCACCATCCAGTCACCTTCAAAAGGCCTTACCTCTGAAGCTGCTGTGTCGGGGCCCACTCCTTCCACACATATGCTTTTGGGAGACGTTTTAGATCCAAACCACAACGAGTACCTAAAGGTGATATTGTATCACTTAACATACAATATAATAATAACCTAGCGACAGTAGCCTTCCTTTTCTTCCCTCCTACTTTTGTGTTATTAACATTTTTCTTCTACTTATCATCTTGAAAATTCTATAATACATTGTTGTTATTCTTGCTTTTAAGTCAATTGTCTTTTAAACAGTCAATTGTCTTTTAAGGAAATTCAAATAATAAACATACAAATTTTTAGTTTACTCACATAGTTAACTCTTTCCAGTGCCCTTCATTCTTTTGTGTAAATCCAGGTTTGCATTTGGTATCATTCTCTCTGCCTGAAACACTTTAACATTTCTTATTGTTAGGTCCTGCTACTGATGAATTCCTTCAACTTCTTAATATCTGAAAAAGTCTTTTTTCTTAATTTTCAAAGAACATTTTGGTTTTTTTTTTTTGGTGTTGGGGATCGAACTCCGGTCCTTGTGCTTCCAAGGTAAGCATTTTAACCACTGAGCTAAATCCCCTTTCAATAACTTAAAGCTGTTGCTCTGCTGTCTTCCAAGCTGCATTTTTTTCTGTTGAGAAATTTGCTATCCTCACTGACTTCTATGTAATGTGTCTATTCCCCTCTGGCTGCTGCCCCTCCCCCTCCCCCTTTCTTCTTCCCCTTCCCCGCATCCTCCCCCTCCTTCCTTCTCTTCCTCCTCTCCCTCCTTCTCTACCTCTTCCCTCTCCCTACCTCTCCCTTCTCTTCCTGCTCCCTTCTTCTCCACTTCCTCCTCTTTCTCCTTCTCCTCCTTCTTTTACCCAGGGAGTTCTGAACTACATCCTCAGCCTTTTGAAAATTTACTTGTTTTTATTTTGAGACAGGGTCTTGCTAAATTGCCCAGGCTGGCCTTGAACTTGCGATCTTCTGTCTTCCTGCCTCTGTCTCCTAAGTAGTTGGGATTCTAGGCGTGTGCCAGCATGCCTGGCTCCTCTGGCTTCTTTTAAAATTTTCTCCTTAGTATTTGTTTTAAGCAACTGAATTATGATAGGCTTGGTTCCACATTTTTTTAGTTTCTTGAACTCTAGGTTCATTGAACTTCTTAGATTTGTGGGTTATAATTTTGTTCAAATTTGGAAAATTTGCAGTATTCAGGTTTTTTGTCTGTTCGCTCATCTCTTTACAGACTGATTTGCATCTATTAGGTAACTCATATACCATGCTTATTTTTTAAGTTATTTTCTATTATTTTTTCCTACTGCTATTCTATAACTCCGTCAGTCTTTTCTTCTGCTGTGTCTAATTGCTGTTAATTATATCCAGTATATTTTCCATCTCAGACATTGTAGTTTTCATCTTAAAATGTTCAATTAGGGTTTTTAAAAAATGTCTTGTATGTCTATGCTTAATATGCTCCAGCTTTCCTTTAGCTTCTTGACCACGTGAAATATAGTAATAATAATTTTTTTGTGTACTAATTCTATCATATGTGTCATTTCTAAGTCAGTTTCAATTGATTGGTATTTCTCCTCATTATGGGCCATAATTTCCTACTACTTTGCATGCCTGGCAATCTTTCACTGGATAGCAGACACTGTGAGTTTTGCCTTGTGGATATTAGATATTAGAGATATGTACAGAGTCCATGAAAAAATGTGTACACACTTCAGGAAAAGAAAAATAGTATGATGTTTTTATAACAGATGGTGTTACCCTTGTATGGGGGACCCTAGAGGATGTTGTATATCACAGAAAACCCTCTAGCCCTGAAGAGTTCCAGAGTCCAGCAGCCAGTGAAGATCCGCAACAGAGGCCAGCAACTGGCAGAGTTGACCAGTGGTGTCTGGCATAAGCTGTCATTAAACAGTGGTGGCTGGCAGCCACAGAAACCAGCACCCAGCAGAGTCTCCCAGTGGTGGCAGCCGGCAGTAGCAGAAACCAGCAGTCGGGTGTGTCAACCAAAGGCAAGCAGCATTAGCTACTGCCCAGTAGCATCAGGCCCACTAGCAGAGCGGCACTTTGCCAGTTCATGATTTCTCTCTGAATCAAGCAAAAGAACCTTCAACCGATTAGCAACAGTTTAGTGAGCACGCTTCACTGAACAGTCAGCCAGCTTCCTGGGCTCTTTTTTGTTTCTATCAACAGTATGCATTTTATGACAACAACACGTACAGATTCAGAGCACTTTAGGGTTTTCTCTCTCTTTTCTTTTTTCATTCATTCTTTTTTTTTTCCCCATACTGTGGATTGAACCCAGTGCCTTGTACATGCTAAGCAAGCTATTTACCACTGAGCTATGTAAGCATTTACCTTATTCATGGATTATACTAAATTTTTAAAAAGATCAATTGTACATTTGCCCTTTGGGATAAACTATCTTGAGTTGTACAGCTTTAACACTATCATTAAAGTTGTTTGCAAAAAGAACAGGGAATTAGAAAATAAAAACAAACCAGGTGTGATGGTGCTCACCTGTGATCCCAGCACTCTGGAAGGCTGAGGCAGGAGGACTGCAAGTTTGAGCCCACCCTGGGCAATTTAGTGACTTAGCAAGACCCTGTCTCTTGGGGAGACCCTGTCTCAAAACAAAAAGTAAAAAAAAGGCTGGGGCTGTAGCTCAGTGAGAAGGCCCAGTTCAATTACCAGTACTTCAAAAACAGAAGGTTAAATACTGTTAGAAGTCCCAATTAGGCAGTGTCAAAATGACATCTATTTCTTGCTTGCTGTGTGATTATACCCCTTGGAGGTGTTACAGATATTGTGACATTTGGCTTCTCTTTCTTTGGAGGCTTCAAAATCTGAAAGGAACAGTGTTTCATCCAGTCATTGTGGCACTCATAGTATCAAACTCTCCACAAAATTGAGTGCTACAAACAGAGTGACCAACTGCCTCTTGCAAAATAATTCATTTCCATTTTCTTTTTGGGGGTGCTGTGTGCTGGGGATCAAACTCAGGGCCTTGTACTTGCTAGGTAGGTGCCCTACCACTTGAGCTAAATCCCCAACCCCTCATTTCCCTTTTCATCCACTTGATGGACTCAGCATAGAAGATCCAAATCATGCTGATGGAATAATTTTGCAATGAATTCTACAGCAAATGTGCACTCAGTGTCATCTTACTTCAGCCTAAACAGTTTTAGCTGGTTCAGACACAAAAGATCACAAAGACAACTTTGATTCGATGCATCAGTTGGTTACATAGTTCTCCAAATCTGCTCCATAGATTGAAGATCTGGTGAGAAGCTTCCGTGACAGCAGAATATGTTCTTGTCATGAAGGCTGCTGTCAGTAAGCAGTTCAAACTGCCTGTGAGAGTTTCCCATAGTTTAATGTTGTATCTTTACATTCATCACAAAACTCACAAGTTCTATTGATGCTGGCACATTCATTCCCTCTAAGAAGAAAAAAATTCTTAGGATATTTGATTTTGCTGGGCAGTAAGAGGCAGATAATCTCCAGTGACTGCTTCCCTCTGTCTACCTAGTCCCCAAGGGGCAGGTGCTTGCTATCTGCTGGGAAACTTCTGTACTCAAAAAGTTGAATCATAGTATTGCCCATGTATAGCACCATATATTTTGAATGGTGCTTCAAGGTGTCCCTCCTTCCTTCCCATCCCTTCCCTTCCCCTCCCTCCCTCCCTTTCTTCCTTCCTTTTCTTCCTGCCTTCCTTCCTTCTTCCCCCTTCTCCTATTGTAAACTCTCACATCTTGCTTCACATGTCCCTCTCCATTTACCTTCTCACTCTCTTTTTATGAAAATAAAAAAGATGAAATTATAATTTACCCTCAATGTCTATCTCCATCTCTAAGGTTACTCTACTTTTACAATTCTCTTCTTTATCTTTTGTCCTCAAGTCTCAATGAGGACTTAATTGTGACATAAATCATCATTTTGTCTCTTATATCTTTGACCTCCCCCTCTCTACTGTCCCTTTTCTCTCACCTATTCAGGAATACCTTCCGTTTATAAAACACAGAAACTTCTTAGCTTTGCCATCTCTTCCTGCCAAGCACCATGAAGGAATATTTTCTATTCCTTACCTCCACTCTTCATTTGTGCTCTGTAATGCTGCAGTCTGGCTTTCCTCCTCGCTGTACTGCTGACCTGCCCAGGCCGTGCCCCAGGGCTACCACCCTGCTGGATCCAGTAGACACAGTTTTATGACCACTATTCCTCTGTGACACTTGACACTGTTCCTCACAGTTCTGTGAGACATTACAGAACTGTAATGTGTAGCACTACACATTTCTGGTTTATGTGCTGCCAAAGATAGCACAACATTACACATTTCTGAAATGGTGGGATGAGTATAATATTTTGGGAATACAGGAAACTTGATCATTAAGATTTAATTGGGTGAAGTTAGTGTTATGGCAAAGCAATCTCTGAAAAGCCTAGGAATTGGGGAAAGGCAGAATGGTAGAGGAGACAAGAGTCTCTGGGTTTGGAGTTCACTGAGGCAGGTAGTAGAGGCAGATTCAGTTCATATTATTGAGAGTTTTATTATTGTTTTTGTTTTTTTGAGACAGGGTCTTGCTTGTTTTGTGGTGGCCTTGAACTCATTATGTAGCCCAGGCTGGCCTTGAACTCACAGTGATCCTCCTGCCTCAGCCTCCTGAGTGCTGGGATTACAGGCATGCACCACCACATCTCACTTTGTTGAGAGTTGTACGTGTGATGCTGAAGAGTGAGGATGGGTTAGGAATGGCACCCTGGAGAAAATGAATCCTTACAGTAATGGAGACTAAAGTGTTCAGAACCATCTTCCCACTGATGATAGAAGTGAATTGAATTAAATATTTAAAAAGCATGAGAAAGCAATAAACATAGGAATTAATAGGCCTGCATCTAGGAGAAGGTAAGAAGCCAGGGACCGATGCCCTTTATTTTAGTCTTGCTATGGTGCTCAGGCTTGTCTGAATTTGTGACCTCATGTGATCCTCCTGCCTTAGCCTCGTAAGTAGCTGGGACTAAAGGCTACCTCTAGATTGAGTTGCACATTTTGCGACTATGTGAGGCTAAGATCATAGTGGTCAAGGCCCAAGACCTTCTGAAGGTGAAGCTCTGATAAGCTACCTCATTTAAAACTGAGACCTCAAAGGGTATATCCTTAGGGAAGGGTGAACCAATCTTATTCCATTAGGTTGGCCAAGAGAGCCTCGAATTTGAACTTAGGTTGAGATGGCCAAGTGTTTGGCAGAGTAAACTAAGATCTAGGCCTTATATAGACTAAAATCCTGGCTCTGACATTATTTGTGGAAATAGAATTTCAAATTTCATGTCCCATGAACAGATTATCAAGCACACAAGGAAATAAGACACCAGTCCTTAAAATAGAAATAGTGCTTAAAAAGCTTCAACTGCTGGGGTTGTAAGGCACTTTAAAACAACCATGCTTACTGTGTTCAAAAAAACTAAACTAAGCTTGAAGATTTCAGCATGAAACTGAAAACCATAGTGAGAGATAAGATTTAAAAAGAAACAAATAGAAATTCTAGAACTTTGTGGACAAATTAACAACAGATTTGACTCATCTGGAAGATTGGTCAGAGGAAAGCTTTTAGCCTACAGATAAAGAAGAAAATATGGAAGATACAGAGAGAGAGAGAAGGTTGTGTTAGCCCATTTTTTTTGTTGCTATATGAAAAAAGCTGAGACTGAGAATAGAGGTTTACTTAGTTCACAGTTCTTGGGGCTGGGAAGGTCCTAGAGCACGGTGCTGGCACCTGGCCAGAGTAGGTGACCCAGTAGCATGCAGCTCTTCTTTGCTCATTCATGGTTCAGTAATAACAATAGCTCTGAAAGAATGACATACATATTTTGTGTATTAATTATGACAGTCTTGTGACAAGATGGTTTCAGGTGTTGTACATATAGTGGTCAGCTTTCCACCAGCAGGCAAAATACCTGACACTCACATTTTAGAGGAGGGAGCGTCTGTTCTGGCTCACAGTTTCAGAGATATCGGTCCATGATAGACCGACTCTGAGGCAGAAACATCCTGGTGGAAGAGCATGGAAGAGACAGCTACTCACCTTGATACTGCATGATCCATTCAATAGATAGGTTCCAGATGTTTGAAAACGACCAGCAAAAAGTTGCAAGTGTACATTTAATGATACAAGAAAAAGCAGCCACATTTATTGAAGGTAATGGGAAGATGTGCTCTGGGTAGGTCCATGCCAGCAAAACAAAAATATGGCACAAACAGAAAAGTGATGCCCTTATGAGAGGGAAATGAAAAGCACAGCACACAGGAAAATCAGGCTTTTGGATTTTCAAAGATATGCACCCCAACCTGGGTGCCTCTCATTGAGTCTCTGGGTAAGGTTGTCAGGAATGACTGACAGGGTGCTTAGTCATCTCAGGGGCTTCCAGCATGCATGCCTGTCCCAGAATTCATTCTGATTAAATTACATAGATGAAATGAAGTCCATATTTATGAACCTTTAACGAGGTTGGGAAAAGGTTACCAAAGGTCAGGCCATGAGATCTAACATGCATGTGTTCTGGCCTGGAGTGATGAAGATTTCCAGAGTCTTTGCTTTTTTTGTTGTTGTTTTTTGTTGGGGCTTTTTTTGAGGGGAGGGTGCAGCAGGGTCTCACTTTTGTAGTTCACACTGGTCTTGAACTCACTATGTAGCCCAGGCTGGCTTTGAACTCATGGTGATCCTCCTGCCTCAGCCTCCTGAGTACTGGGATTACAGACATGTGCCACCACACCTGGCTCCAGGGTCTTTGTTATTACATTTTCTGCTTCTCTCAGAACAATGGAAGGAGGATTGGTCCTGGGGTGTTGCCCAAATTCAAGTGGATGGGGAGGAGTGGTCTCCCAGACCCTACTGATTCTACCTGCGGTAACCTCATGGCACCCAGGAAGCAGAGACCAGGGGAAGAGCCCAAGAGGAAGGGGCCAAGAACCGGATATAGACCGCAAGGTCACACCTTCAGGACACACCCAGATATACTCAGAAATGTGCTATACTATTTTCTTGGGTGTCTTTCAAAGCCATCAAGTTGACAATCATGGTTAGCTTCATATAAATAATTATGTAGGTGAGGAAACTGAGGCTTTGAGAAGCTAAAGAGCTTTCCCATAATCATATACCTAATAAGCAACAGAATTGAGATTTAAAGAACTGGGCATGGTGGTGCGCACCTGTGATCCCTGCATTCAGGTCACTGAGGCAGGAGGATTGGCATGAGTTTGAGGCTAGCCTGTGCAGGGTAGTGAATTCAAGGCCAGTGGAGACTACATAGTGAGACTCTATTTCAAACAAACAAACAAACATGCAAACAAACACTCCTGAAATTTAAAATTTCTCTTGGGCTGAGGATTTAGCTCAGTGGTTAGTGTGCTTGCCTTGCAAGCACAAGGCCCTGAGTTCTTTTTTTCCTCCCCACTGACCTTTTTATTTTTTTCTGGGGCCTCTCCCTGAAGGCGCTGAGTTCGATCCCCAGCATCACAAAAAAAAAAAAAAAAAAAAGATTTCTCTGGTGCATTTACAGTAAATTTCAAACTCTGCCCATAGTCAGTGTGACACTGCGTGCTCTGGCTCTTCCCTTTCTCTCAAACTTCATTTCATGCCTCTTTTCCTGAGTGTTGCCTGATTCTACTCAAGGTTGTCTCCTTGTCATCTTTCATGCCTCTGCCTAAATTCTGTCTCTTAGATCTATGATCATTCCAAATTAGCCTCTCCTGCCCCTTCTCCTCCTAAGTGGTATGTATCTGGGCTCATGAGAGCCAGACGGTAAGTTTCTAGGAATTTTCAAACCAAGTGATGTCACATTGGTAGCTTGAACTTGGCCATGGTGGAGGTATTTACACCATGAAAATTGGCAAGCAGTGTTCCCACCACCCTGTATGTTTGCTTCACAGAATTTAATCACAATTTGAGATTCTCTCTAATCTTTTATTGTCAGATTATAATATTTACACACTTTTTGTGGTACAAGGGATTGAATCCAGGACCTTTACACTGAGTTATAGCCCCACCTCCTTTTTATTCTTTATTTTTTGAGACAAGGTCTTACCCAAGTTGCTGGGATTACAGGTGTGTGACAACTGTAACTTTTTTATTGGGGAGCGTGCGGGGGAGTACTGGAGATTGAACCCAAGACCTTTGCACTGACAGCTACATCCCCAACCCTGGCCTTTTTCTTTTTTTTCTTTTTTTTTTGAGACATGGTCTCACTAAGTCACTAAATTGCCCAAGCTGTACTTGAACTTGCACTCCTCCTGCCTCAGCCTTCCAGAGTGCTGGGATTACAGGTGTTATGCCCATCATACCTTGTATAGTTTATAACTATAATGATCTAGAATATTTATTATCTAGCATGTAGTTAGGACTCAGTGAAAGTTATTTACTGTAAGCTCATGACTGTAGTTCACGTGCATTTTATTCCTTATTTGGTGGTGTGTTGGAACCTGCTTGTACTGGCTCAGGAAAGCCAGTTGTGCACATCTCTTCCCAATTCCACATTTATATAGTTTAATACCGACTGTAGCAGGAGTATTCACACAACGATAACTGGCAGACAATTCAAATTAGGACTTAAAATTCTTCCTTTGTGGTGCTCAGGTTCCTGCATGCTGTTATCTAGCATAATGCCTGACATTTAGTAGGTACTGTTTGCTAAATCCATAAACACATGACCAAAGACCATGTGTTTGACCAGTTTCTTAAAGTCTTTTCAGCCACACCTTGACCTGGTCAGGACTCCATGTAGAATTCCTTACCATAGGAGACCCCACGTGGACATTCCTGGGGTGTCTTTGGCATGTTTCCTGGCTGCTCTACAAAAGCAAATCTTGGCACCCCCTCCTCTCTAGTTTTGATTTCTTGGGAACATTTGACAAAAGGGAACAAGGATGAGATGCAAGAAGGCCATCAGAGGGGACTCATCTTGATGACAGGCTGTCTCGTGTCCTCAGGGGTCATCATCCAACATTTACATGGAGCCTGCCATTAGGTTGTCACTTGGGTTTTACAGCCTTGAGGTTCCCGTGAGAATGTCACGGCAGGTGAGGAATGGTCTCAGTTCAGTGTGTATCCTGAACTAATGAGAAAGTGTGCGTGAATTGATAGCAGATGTTGGCAAGCATCATGGAAGAGGTCTTGGTTGTGCAAAGGTCCGTGGTGTGACTGGAGCAGAGATAAGAAAGATGGGGCAGAGGCAGCTCCAGGGCGGGAAGTACTGTGATGAGGCTTTTTGCAAGGCAGGGTTGGGGGACCCTTTGTGTTAGAAGCAGGTCAGTGTAGGTGTGATTTCCCTCTTTCAGACTCCTTTCTTCTGTAAAGCGATAGCCAAGCTTGATCTTCCTCTACTGGGTATGCATTAGAAGGAGGTGGGGATGGAGAGGGAAAGGTGTATGTCACATTTGTCACTGTAATAATTGACACCACCATAGGATAACAGCTTTACCACAAAAATGCTATTGCTGGGGTTGGGGATTTAGCTCAGTGGTAGAGCACTTACCTAGCAAGTACAAGGTCCTGAGTTCAATCCCCAGCACCAAAACAAAAACAGAAGCAAAAACAAAAACAACCAAAAAAATGCCATTGCTGATTATACCTCAGAACAACAGCAATTCTGTCGCAATGTTTATTTGATCTTCCCATCTGATCTTGTAGGGCAGGCAATGCTGTCACTTAATTTTACCTTTATTTAATTTTTTTCCTTTTTTGGGGGGGTACTGGGGATTGAATCTGGACCTCTCACAGGTTCTCCAGTTCTGGGGATTGAGACTTGCGCAAGCTAAACAAGCACTGTACCACTGAGCTACATGCCCAGCCCTTTCATTTTTATTAAATCAAATTAATACAATCTTATAGTTTAAAAATCCTATCTACTGTATAAAATGTACGCAGTGAAAAATATAGTTGTCACATCTGTCCTCTATCCACTCATTTTCTTCTCCTTAGCAGTAACCTGTATTGTTAGTTCTTGGTTACCTTTCCACACTATAATACGTAATCAAGTCTCTCTCTCTCTCTCTCTCTCTATATATATATATATATACACACACACACACATATACATGTATATATACACGTATATACGTATATATATATACGTGTATATATATACACGTGTATATATATACACGTATATATGTATATACGTATATACGTGTATATATGTATATGTGTATATATACATGTATATATGTATATATATAATGTATATATATATTCCCCACACACTGGTATGCCCCTGGTTTTGTCTTTTAAACCTTAGTGATGATTCCATGTGGTACATAAAGAACTCCCTCTTTCTTTTCAACAGTGCATAGTGCTCCATTGTATGGATGTGCTACATTTGTTTAGCCAGCACACTACAGCAAACATTTAGGTTGCTTCTAAAATCTTGCTTTTAGAGCCATGCTGCAATGCATTTCCTTGGAATTCTGCACTTGCAGTAATACAGCTGTGTTGTCTCCATTTCACAATTGGAGCCGAGGCTCAAGGTGATGAAGTGACATGCATAAGGTCACAAAAGCAAGTTCTGTAGTTTCCTTCCATCACAGCACACAGCCTGCGTGTCAATAGCAGTGTTTGCATGCAGCCATTTGCCAGGCCCTGTGACTCTGTAGAGGTTGATGGGGCTTGGTCCCTGTGTTGGGGAAGGGTCATTTCCATGTGTAGTCCAGGCTGCCCTTGAACTTGAGGCAATCCTCCTGCCTCAGCCTCCTGAGTACAGGGAGCACAGGTGTGTGCCACCAAGCTGGCAAGGGGAGGTTCTGAGCACAACCTAAATGATGAGGAGTCAGTCCAAGAAGTGGGCAGGTGGGCACCCAAAGCACAGGGCACCGCAGTCGGGTGCCACCAGGTGTGGAGTGGATGGCCTGCCTGAGGTTGCAGATGATCTCTGAACACATGTGGAGCAGCAGCAAGCTCTTGTATCCCTTGCTCTGTGGAACTTGGACGTGGTTCTTTTGGTCTTGCTCTGGAGGCCATGGAGTCTCTGGGGGAACATTAACTTTTGTGTCTTACTTTTAGTGATAATCTGAAAAGCAGATGAGAAAACCATGTTTTGGATCATGTGGTAGCACTGCTATCCCATCCCTCCAGATGATTTCAGGTCTGCAAGGCCTTTGTGTGGGTGTTGGCCCCAGTAGTGCTGCTTTCATTGTCTCGTTAAACAGAACAGAGGAAGACTTAATATGTAAATGATACACTTGTGGCTGGAGGAGGCAGAAGTCCTCCTGGCCGCCTGAGCGAACAAAGGCTTAGCAGAAGCTCCAGAGAGAGAGTTGGTGGGGAAGGGGGTTGGGAGTCGTTGAGTCCTCGCACAGTGGACTCGATAGACTGCACTGCAGCCGCCGCTCCAGGGGCACATTTTGTGCAGTGTTTAGCCTCAGCAAATATTATCTGTTGCAATAAATTAATGTTTTAAAAAATGTATTGGTTTGATAGTTCTATTAATATTTAAGTGGTCACCTGTCATTGTGTTTCTATAGTTTTATGTGGCATGAATATATACCTTGTTTTCTGTCTATATGTATTTAAATGACATTATAGTACGTACAAACCAATGATCATCATGGGGGCATGGAGATTTTCTTTTCTCTTCAGGAAGCCACTGGGGAGTTTTAAGTGATGTGATCAAATTGGCACTTTAAACAGACTATCTTGGCTCTGCAGAATGGGACTGAAATGAGACAAAACTAGACTAAGAGGGTGATGAGACCTAAACTAGGTCAGTGTAGGGTTGTCTAGGACTGGACAGAACTGAGAAATGTTTAAGACTTAGAAACTGACAAGATTTGGGAAGTGGGTAAAGCAAGCGAAGGAGAAGAAAGCATGGGCTGACCCACCAGTTTCTAGGTTGGTGTAATTGGATGTGTTGTGGTATCACTAACTAGTGAAGAAATAGAAAGGGAAGGGAAATAAAAGGGAGCAGATGTGGAGACAAGGGACCCCCTTTGGGCAGGTGAGATTTCTGATGTGTATATGGAACACCTAGGCAGAAATACCCAGTGGGCAGTCGGATCAAAGATCCTGAAGCTTGAGCCAAAAGTCAGGGTTGGTCTTGCAAATCTGGGAAGCATCAGGATTTGGGTGATAGTTAGGCAAGGAGAAAGTACTGAAACTGTCATTGGTTTTTGAGTGTTGGACTTTCCTCCTAGAGGTGAGTTCTGGGTTCTTTCTTTCCTGAACAAAGAATTGCTCAAAACAAGCATAAATGACGCCAAAGTTTCACATTTATTAAAAGTAGTGGAAACAAACAAACAAACAAACAAACAAACCAACAACCAGGCCCTGCAGAGTGAGTTTGGACCAAGTAAAAGTAGGAAAAAGAGAAGGAAAAAAATCCCCCAAACAAAACACCCCACTGTGTAGGGTGGGCTACCCTGAAGAGAGAGATAGCAAACACTTAATGGCCATGGTCCCTTTTTTATATATTCCATGCTGGCGTTGCATCCAAGTCATCCTATCAATAATGGGCTGGAGCTCTCATGAGAATTCCACATGCAGAATTTTGGGAATGGTTCTGTGCATGTGTCCAGGGATTTTGTCATGCCTACCTTCCCAGCTAGTTTCAGCCATGTCCCAGATTTCTGCCAAAAAACCATCTGCAAAGCATGTGCAGAATACATAGGCAGGCCAGGGTTCTGGAGAAGAGAAGCCCAGATGTGAGTTTGCAAAGGAACAACCTTAGGAATGGGAGAGGTGGGGAAGGATGGATCTTGGTGACTAATGGAACAAAGGATTGTCCATAATGTCACACACAGAGCAGAAGTTCAGTAAGACTGGGACTAAAATGTGCCTCACTAGACTTAAAAATATGGAAGCCATGGGAAAATATGGCACTGCTCTTCTTCCTAAACCCCAGTATCATTTGGAATCCTTCGTGGCTGTCATCTTCCTAGTTGTGGCCCCAGTCAATTAACTGGAACTGGTCCAAGAGTGCCACCTGCCTTGTATGGTACAGGCAG
Organism: Hystrix cristata; assembly: GCA_004026905.1. NCBI lineage: Eukaryota > Metazoa > Chordata > Mammalia > Rodentia > Hystricidae > Hystrix > Hystrix cristata. Next base: position 61,009 of record PVJO010003620.1, on the reverse strand, counting down.
GAGGGAAAAACCCACTCCTGGGACAGGAATGAAGGACTGGAGCAGGGGAGGGAGCCTTAGAGGAAGGAGTGGGAAGTGGGAAAGAGCGAGGATTTGGAATAGACGCTGGAGCAGAACCAAGACTAGTAAAAGGTGAGGTTGGTGAGGGGTTGCTATATGAGAGCAACAAGTCTGGCATTGTGGGATTTTCTCCATCAGTCTGCTGTAAATTGAGGCAGACAAACACATGTGATTGACACACAGGGGTGGGTATACAGCTTTTGTTGTTCTTGGTGATCCCGACAACTTATTCTCTCAGGGGGCCTTTGAATCTGCAACCAGAACACAAATGGGACCTCCAGGTCTGGGCTGCAGGTCTGAGCTCCTGGTGGTGGCCCCAGTAACTTCGTGGTGTGGCCTTCAGACATTAGGATGCCCATGGAACAGTTTGCCCATTGTCTGAATGTCCTAAAATCTATCACCTTGCTCAGTTTTCCTTTGGTGATTGCCTTGTCCAGGATAAGCCTATGAAATGTTTAGGACAAAAGAATGAAAAAATTATTACAGTGACTTATTAGGTATGGTACTAATATTTCAAATGAAATTATAACTTCTGGCCCAAGTGACCAGGGGAATCCTAAAAACCTCACTCATCTTTTTAACATGAAATGGTGTAAGTGATATCCAGCCTGGCACCTGGAATATTTTCTTCAGACCTTCTAAAGAGCTCACTCCCTTATTTCCTTCCTCTGTCCTCACCTGGCCATAAGTTTAAAATAGCTTTTCAATGTTGTGTTAGTGAGATACCATTGTTCCTAATTTTAAAACAGGAGAGAGTCAAAATTATAAATAGCTAACTAACACAAACATGTTTCGTTTTTCTCACCATCTATTTTAAAACACACCCCCCCAGGGCTGGGGATTTAGCTCAGTGGTTAAAGTGCTTGCCTTGCAAGCACAAGGACCCGAGTTCGATCCCCAGCACCAAAAAACAAAACAAACAAACAAACAAAAAAAAACACACCCCTCAAAAAGTACCAATTTAATAGTTTACTCTTATTAATAAAAGTGGCCAAAGGCAGAGAAAGGCCACAGCTGCGGAGGCCCTGGAGGACTTGTGTTTTGAGCTTGGCGCTACAGGCCAGCACCAGGGCAGAGAGAGTAGTGCCAGGCTGCTCGAATCTGAGCCCGGGTTCTGCCACTTGCTGGGAATGTGGCCTGGAGCAGGTTGTTTTACCTCTCGGTGCCTCAGTGTTCTGATCTGTAGTGGGACCACAACAGTGCTGCCTCCTAACGTGGTTGTACTTGTTGAGCAGATTGAGGCACTTAGCACATGCCTGGTGGGTCAATGCAGTTTTTAAATTAATATAAGCCAGACATAATCCCAGCACTCTGGGAGGCTGAGGCAGAAGGATCATAAGTTCAAGACCAGCCTGGGCAGCTTGGGGGTTTTGTCTTGAAGTAAAAAATACAAAAAAAGGCTGGAGATGTAACTCAGTGTGAAGGCTCTGGGTTCAATCCCTGAATCAGAACAAATAAATAAGTAGACACAATTATAATCCTTAGTTGAGTGATATATATCTAAAGCCATTAATATGTCAATTTTTTTTTTTTTTTACAGTACTGAGAGATTGAACTCAGGGCCTCATATATGCTGGGCAGGTACTCTGAGCTATTTCCTTAAAACTTTTTAGTTTAATCTGATTTTATTTTGAGACAAGGTCTTACTAAGTTGCCCAGGCTGGCCTCAATCTTGCCAACTTCCTGTCTCAGCCTCCTGAGTAGCTGAGATTATAGGTGTGTATCCTCATAGCTGGTTAAAATATTATTTGTGACCCAGTCATTTCATACTGCCCCTTGGCACCTGGCAGCATCGTTCCCATTTCAACACAGTAGGCATTTAATAAATGTTTGTTGGACTGTATGTATATGTTTTTACATATGTGTATACATATATGCAGCATATGTCACATAATAATGTTAAGACAACGGGCCGTGTGTAAGATGGTGGTCTCGTAAGATTATAAAGGAGCTGGAAATATGACAAAACTGTAACATGTGACGTCAGGCATTGCTCACGTGCTGTGGGGAAGCCAGTGTAAACTGACCTATGCCCTTCCAGTTGTATAAAAGTATAGTACAGCACGGACTGAGGTACAACGTACACGGAACCATGATAGTAAAGGCATGTGTTACTGGTTATTACACTCTACTCTTGGTCATCCTTTCAGTGCATTCTCCTGTTTACAAAAGAAAGTGTACAGCAAGACAGTGCGAGTGCTGCTCTGCGCGTGTCAAGGTCGCATGTCAAGGTCAGAGTTGTGGGCAGTGACTGGCCCCTGCCTCTAGCTTTCTGCACTATGCTCTACGATGTTCACACTGCGCTGGTATTGCTGAGTGGTGCACACCAACACTGGCACGAGTGTACATAAGTAACACGTAGTGCTTGGATTTCCCTCCTCTCTGGTCAGGTTCTCATTAGGGAATGGAGAGTGGTGGAGATTATCCTTACTGCCAGCAATTCTGGACAGCAAATATTTTGCTTTGGCTTTAGTTTTTGAATCTTCAAGCCTCTTCAACTTGCTAATCGAGTATCCTAGTGACCAAACACCTCTTTCATGAGGGAATACCAGATTTGTGGGTACATGACTCTGATGCTCACAAGACACTTAGGGGCCAGCACCAGACAGTATGTAATCAGGTGCCAAAATGCATACAAAAGGGAAAATATTCTTGCTGCTGTAATTAAAAAAATCACAAGAAGATGGGTGCTGTGGTGCACACCTCTAACCCACTTTCTTGGGAGGGTTGAGGTGGGAGGATCACAAGTTCAGGCCCAACCTGGGAACTTAGAGACCCTGTCTCAAAATAAAAAATAAAAAGGAGCTGGAGCTGGAGCTTAGTGTGAAGGGCCTAGGTTCAATCCCCAGTACTGAAGAAAAAAACTTTAAAATTTCCCTGTCTACATATAATATACTCTTATTTCTCAGGAATTTTAAGTACCTCTTAAACTCACTAGCTGAGTGATTATGGTGAGATGGAAAGAACATTAACTGATAATTAGGAAATTTATATTCTAAATTTGGCTCTTCTATGTGTATGATTTGGAACAAGTCCCTCTCTCTGGGCCTGTAAAATTAGGGGTTTGAACTTGATCTCAGACATCCCTTCTGGCTCCTACCAGTGTAAGATTCTTGCAGCCCGGAGGGTCTGATTGCCTAGGGTTCCTGGAGCCCTTGAGTGGTCCGTCCATCTGTCTCTCTGGCATGCTGAGCTGAGGCCAGGAGCAGGAATTTTGGGGGGTTGACTTTGCTGTGTCTGGTGCCTGCCTGCCCCCTCTGCTCCTGGCAGAAGGCTGAGCACCCATGTCTGCTGTCCCCAGGTGAGGACGGTGGCCACAGGCCAGGGGGTGTGCTGTCTAGGCTGGATCGTACCAGAACCCACAGCTGGTAGAGTCTGTTGTCACATTAGACTGGTTGGATCCCTTGGTGGGCTGTGCAGGATTTGCTAAGGAGGTTTGAAATGAAGGCTACTCATAAACTGCACCTTGCAACTCCCTTTCTCCTCTCAGAGAGCTCCTGGTCCCGCCATCCTCACTCCATGCAGAGCCTCTGTGGGTTCTGCCCACCCAGCCAGCTCCGGAGCTGAGCGCTGGGACTGACTCTGGCCACCAGAGGGCACTCTTGCAATGTGGACGCCAAACCTCTCTTCCCAGAGAAGCCAGGTCCATCTTGGCCGAACATGTGGGTTTGCTGAAGCCATTCTCTACTGAAATGGTTCTCAACTGGGGGTGATTCCTCCTTCTCCTGGGCGACATTTAAGAGTGTCTGGAGACATTTTGTGTTGCGACAACCCTGGGGGCAGCGTGCTACTGGTACCCCTAGGAGAGTCCCCAGATGCTGCTGAAATCCAGGAAAGCACTGGGCAATAATGAATTATGCCTTTGAAGATGTCGGGAGAATGTGCTCTACTCGAATCTGTCACCTAAAATAAAGAGACAATCACCAGGAAGTAAGTTCTTTGGGCTGAGTTTTTCATGGCCTAAGTTCACCTATCCTGAAGAGAAATCTTAGAATAGTGACTTCAAAGCATTTTCATTGCCTGAAATGTGAGGGGTCATGGCTCCTGCGAACCACTGAAGAGGATGTGAGGGGTCCCCATTATGGAGAAAACCCTGCCCCTGGGGCTGGCCCCTCTAAACAGAACCCAAGCCCCAGGACAGCACTACCACTTCCTTGTGCAGGTCACACAGCTTTGGCACTTTGCCTCACCCTATGAGCAGGGTGACAGGAAAGCCCCTGGGACTGGTCCTTCCTGCAGGGTGGAGGACAGGTCTATGGGTTTGGGGACAGATGGGAACTACCAGGAAAGAGTCTGGGGTGTCCTTTTTGGCACCTGAGCTGAGGAAGTAAGGCTGAAATGAAGAGTTCTCATAGATCCTTTCCCCTGGCCTCGGCCCAGCTCGGAAAGCAGAGACTGGGTCCTTGCCTATCTTGAACTTCCTGTGGGCCAGGGTCTCCCCTGACCCACTCTGGGTCTCTCCTTGACTATTAATCCTGTCAGTGTGTCTACCACAAGAAGGCTGAGCAGCTGCGGAAAGCAAAGGTGATGAGAGCCTCTGCTGAGAGGGGACCAGAGGGACAGAGACAAAAATGGGCAGAAGGATCTCTGTGCCTCCCTCTAGAAAGGACTGGAGACAAATCCTAGTGTGCCTGGAGAAAGGAGAGCAGCGTAGCTCAGTGCCTGGGCTCCTGCAGCATCCCTGTCTGTTGGTGTGTCCTTGGTGGAGCAAAAGACCCTCTCTCACCTGTCCCCAAAACCACCTGATGCTTTGGGTCTGTTCAGCTTGTTATTCTTAGGACCCAGGTGGGGGGGGTCAAAGGAAGAAGGATGCCTTCCAGTGGCCTCCCTTCTCTCCCCAGCCTTCTGAATTCTGCTCAGAGATCCCCAGCAGGGGGCTGAGGGTCACTCTGAAAAATCTCTGTTCTTTCTGAAGTTCTTGGGGCTGGTTTCCTTCATCTACAGGAGCTCCTGGGGCCACTGCTCTGTCAGCCCTTATCTCGCTCAGAGCCGAGGCAGCAGGGAGGAGACTGGCTGTTTCTAGTCCTAACCCAGGCCCTCCTGCAGGTCCTCAGCCCATTCCTGCAGGACTCTTGGGTGGTGTTTAGTTCTGCTTCAATCCGAAATAGGAGCTCCAGGCAGTTGGTGGATGGTTTCGACCTCCTGGAGGGAGAGAAGCGTCACCAGCCAAGAAGACAGTTTGCCAAGGGCATTTTATTCCTGGCCATGGGAAGTATTACAGAGGCAGGAAGCAGCTCCTTCCTCTCACCTGCCTGGGGCAGTGGAGATAGAAGGAAGCTCCTGCAGGGGCTTGGAGCTTCAGAGGGGTGGAAGAGAAGGCCTGGAGGATGGGGGACCTTAGCCTGGACTGTGAGATGAGCCCAGAGGAGAAAGGAGTCCCTGGGGTGTGTGTGTGTGATGTCCCTGGCTCCGTCCCCATGAAGACCCTTGATTTCCCCCTCACGTAGGTAGGTACAGGATGGATGGTTCAAATGATGGCAACTGTATTAATCCTCTCTGAAAAAATTTAGACCAAGACTTTTCCTTAGTCTGATGAGCAATTTGGTAGGAGAGGAGGGGTCCTGCCTCAGTTTCCCCCACCCCCCCATTAGTGACTTTCTGTAGTAGTCTAAGTCACCTCTTCAAATCCTTCTACAGTCTCAGCTTGTGTCCAGCCACAAGGAGGTACAAAACCAGAGAAGAGGTGGGCAAGAGGGGATGGAGTTTGGAGACCCTCCATCTTCTGCTCCAGTTAAGGAGGGTCCAAGGGCAACACTGCTTTGAGAGGCTCCAGCCTGGGGGATGCAGGGCTTTCCGCCCCAAGTTCCAGTCTGTGGGTCTCTGGGGAGAAGCCCTCTCTGGGATCCAGACACCCCTTTGCCCTCACCATGGGGTCGGGTTTTACCTCCAGCCCCCCAGGCCTGAGCAATGGCAGTGAAAGGCTCTCAACCACACCTTGTCCCAGCCTGGCCATCAGGGGGAGCCCTAGCGCTCGCTGGGGTCCTGGGGGCCACCCAGGCCCTGGGAGCAAGGTGTTGGGCTTGGAGGAGCCTGGGAGCTGTTGCTCTGGTGGGAGAGGAGGCAGGAAGGGCCTTGAGAGGCGAGCCCAAGGAGAGGGGAGGGATGGGAGAGCAGGGGCCAAGGAGGCAACACCGGGCAGTTCGTCTGGGAGGCCCCCAAGATGGCAGCATGGCCCGAGCCAGGAGGAGCTGGGGACAGAGCTGAGACCTGGGGAAAGAAAGAGGAAGTGTGAGGAGGGCGCCCCTTCCTGAGACAGTGTGCTCTCCTCCCCTTGCCCATTCCATTCCACATCCACTGAGAGTCTTTTTCCCCATCTCCCTGGCCAGTTTGCTTTTCTGCACGTTCCTTGCGAGTGTCCATTCTTGGGGAAGCTCTGCAGACCCTCCGGCTCGGGTGGGAGCACTGCTGCCTGCTGTCCTTGCTCCTGCACCTGTTCTCCCCGACCTGTTAGCTCAGCTTGGATTCAGCAATCTCTCCTGTGCCCGTTTATCTAATGTCTGTGTCCCCAGCTCTGTGGGGGCAGGAACTGTATCTACTTTTCTCTCCCCTGAATCCAGCCCACCTTGGCACAGATTTAGTGCTCAATAAAAACATATTGACCTGGGTGTGGAAGCACATCCCAGCACTCTGAGAAGCCGAGGCAGGAGAACCACAGATCTGAGCCCAGCCCAGGCAACTCAGTGACTTAGTGAGATCCTGTCTCAAAATAGGAAATTAAAAAAGGGCCGAGGATGTAGCTCAGTGAGAATGCCTTGGGTTCAATCCCCAGTACTGAGAGGAAAAAAAGTGTTGAGAGAAGGAATGAAGGATATTCTTTGCCGTCACTCAAGGAATCCACTCGTCACCCCCTGCCCCTGTAGCAAGGCTCTAGCTCTAGCTGGGGGAAGAACTTGTCGTGTAGCCTCGGGCTTGTTCCCGACATGTGCAGGCCTCTCTTTGTTGCAAAGGCTCCTCCTTGGTTAAGATCAGGCAGCATCATGGGTGAGAAGGGCCAAGGCTGGATGTGGAGTGAGCTTCGACTTTGTCTGCCCCGACCACAGCACTTCTTCTCCACAGAGGCTTCCCTGCTCCCATTCCTTCCAAATCCGCCCCCTTTCACCTGCAGCCCGCCAGAATCCCTGCAGCCAATTAGCTGGAGCTCCACGTTGCTTTCTACATCCCAGGATCCTAAATGCAATCCACATTTTTCTTAATGAGACCACATCATTTAACTCAAAGAGCAAGTGTCAACCCAATATGATACGTGAATGGGGCCATAGTGACTACAACTGGGAAACCAATTAGTTAGGACTTAACGCATGCAGGTTGTTGGACAGGATCTGTGAGGGGAGACACACGATGCTCCTCTGTGAGTGAACCTGTAGGGCACCTGCTGGAGTGTACCCTCCCTGTGAGGCTTACATGAAGGCTGGGAGCTGTGTCTTATAGGCTCCAGGGGCAGGGCTGCCTCTGTCCTCGCAGTGAACAGCCTGTGGAGCTGATACCCTGAAGTCCCCACGTGCTGCTGCCCTGGAATTCACTTTGAGTGAGGATGCAGCGAGATGTGCAGTGTTCTGGACTCCAGTGCAGAGCTGGGGCATGTAGGGGCTGCTAAACTTGTGATCTAAACCTGGTCTGTGCACCTTAAGCTCCGCGCATGGGCAGAATGTATGTGCGTGTGTGTGTATGTGTGTTTGTGTGTGTGCATGGGTGCGTGTGTGCAAGGAGGTGTGACAGCGCCCACTCCAAGCTGGGGCTTGGGAGAGGGACTTTCTTCCCTTCATGGTTTCCCAGGGAGGAGTGCTTCCAGAGCTGGGAGCACAGCGGGGTGGAAGGACAGGGAGGGCTGTGCAGTGCTGCCAGACTGGTGGCGCAGCAGGTCCTAGCCTGCCGCAGGCTGACACGCCCGTGGGCTCAGCCGTGCACTCAGGGGCACAGGGTCTGGGCCCCGAGCTGCGCGCTGTCTGGGGTGGAGACCAAGGGTCTTTAGTCCATGAACCGGTTGGAATGAAGGGGTAGTTCTCAGACCTTCGCCCGAGAGCCTCAGGCAGTGCAGTGGCTATGTGATCCTTTCACAGGAAATCTGATTGTGTTGCTACAGAAAACTGTCTGGCGGCTGCCTACATTTCCACCCTCTTCTCCCACTCCACCCTACTCCCTCCCTTCTTCCAGCTCCTCTTTCTGTCCAGGGCCTTTCCCACCTCCTCTGAGCTCAGCTATGTACATTTTGGGTCTCAGCTCAAATGTCACTTTGTCAAGGAAGTCTTCCCTGGTGCCCCCCACATCCTTGACGTCCCTTCTGTAGCAGGGAGTCAAGAAAGTCTGTATCCCCTTCTTGCCTACATGCCTGTGAAGGCCGTCCTGCTCACTGTGGCACCCCCGGTCACAAGGACAGTGCCCGATGCATTAAACAGGAGGCCATGAAACATCCCATGAACAAAATGAGTATGCGAATGAGAGAACGAACTTTGTTTTCCACATCTCTCTTTATCTGAAACTCCTTCTTCACCTGGGACCCATGTCTGCTTCTGGCCTCATTACCACCTGCCTAAATAATCTTCTAAAGCCTCCAACACCAGGTTTGTGCCTCCTCTAATCCCAGCCACACACAACTTGAATACAGATGCTCCTCAGCTTACAATAGGGCTATGTGCCTGCTAAACCCCATTGTAAATTGAAAATAACATTAGGTCAAAAATGCATTTAAGGGGTTGGAGATTTAGCTCAGTGGTACAGTGCTTGCCAGCAAGCATAAGGCCCTGAGTTTGATCCCCAGCATCCCCCAAAAATGCACTTAAACTGGGTATGGTGGCACACACCCATAATTCCTGCTACTTGAGAGGTCAAGGCAGGAGGATTGAAAGTTCTTGGGCAATTTAGAGAGACCCTGTCTTAAAATTTTAAAAGGTCTGAGGATGTAGCTCAGTGGTAGAGTGCTTGCCTATCGTGTGAGAGCCTGGGTTCCATCCCCAGTACTGCAAAAACAAAACAAATGGAAAAGATATTTCATACACCTAAGCTACAGAATATCATGGCTTAGCATATGGTACACGGCAGAGTATCGACTGCTCACACGAGCGCGTAGAGGATCGGGAACGGTCACAGTGTGCCTTGTATTATTATGAGCCTGTGGAAGATCAAAATGCAAAATTGCAAGTGTGCTTTCTGTTGAATACGGACTGATTTTGCACCCCCGGAAAGTTGAAGTATTCTAAATGAAAACATCATAAACTGGGGCCTCCTATAATCTTTGTAAAATGAAAATCTGAACATGCTTCTCCCTCCTGGGTCCCTCCTGGCCGTGGGCTAAAGTCTAATCTCCACAGAATAGTTTCTGAGACCTTTGGGGAGAAGATGCCTGTTTGCTTTGCCAGCCCTTTCTCTTGTTACTCCCATTTGCTCCAACTCTCATCACAGAATTCACTGTGACCCCAGCAAGCTACTGGCAACCCGCCAGATCTGCTATGCTCGGTTGCAGCTTTTTATTCTACACAAGCTGGTCCCTCAGTCAGGGCCTCTTTCTCCACCTTCTTACCTGCATAGGTGTCACCTCTTCCAGGAAGCCCTGACTTCTCTGTGCCTCCCCCACACCTGTGTTTACCTGAGTCTCAGTTTGGGTCACTGGCTGTCCTCCTCTGCTCCCTGCTGGGCTCTGAGCTTCTTGAGGGCCCTTTCATCTCGGGGCCCCCATACCTAGTAGATAGCTAGTGCTCAATAAATGTTGGTTGAATGACTAAATGACTTGTATACTATCCCTCATCTCAAGTCTGATGGGCCATGTCCTCAGCCAAGAGGCCTCCCCCTCCTCTGTTAAGATTCTCTGTCACCCGCATCCAAGACACTCACAGTAGTGGCTGCTGCTGCTTCCCTTCTTCTCCCCAGAGATCTCGGGGGTGGCCTGGGGCGTCCGCTGTCTGGCCAGCTGCTCTGCCATGGCTCGATGGGTGAACAGCATGCTGGGCAGGAGCTGAGGAGTGAGAGGGTGGGGTGGGATCTGTCCTCCTCCCTGGCATCTGTCTTCCAGTACACACCCACTCCGTGTCCTGGTTAAACAAACACCCGCTTCCCTCTGGTCCACCATTTAGGGAGGGCCTCCTAATGCAGAGGTTTCCCAGTGGCAGGAGCTGTCCCGGATAGATTGCTGAGCACCCTTGTTCTGGGGTATTCGGGCTAGGATGCAAGGAGACCCTTGGAGGAAGATGGGGGATGGGGGACAGGGGCTGCCTTCATGCCTACCTCACTCTGCACACTCATGGGCACAAAGGCTGGCCGACACCGGGCGGGGGCCCCCAGCAGCAGGGAGGGGGAGGGCGGTGCCCACACCTCCCACACAGGATAGTTGACTACAACGAGCTTGCTGAAGTTGAACTTGTAAGTGAACCTTTTGCCTTTGGTCTTGTGCAGGATTCTCTTGTTGTAGTAATACCTGGAGAACCAAGGTTAGTGTAGAGGGGGTACAGAGTCAGAGTTGCCTTCTCTAAGCCAACAGAGCTGACCAGAGCTGTTCCTGGAGGACACCAGGCATCCTCCCACAGGTATGGACATTTGCCAAGCCTGGGGGAGTGGGAATTGGACAGGGGTGCCAGAACTGCAGCCCTTTTCCTTGATCTCTGCCCTCTCTGGCTTTGTTGCCTGGCTCATCTCACCTGAGGGCCCGGCTGAGCTTGTCATAATTCATCTGTGGTTTGCATTTCCTGCGGCCCCAGAGGCGGGCCACCTCATCTGGATCCTTGATGACAAACTCCCCGTACTCTCCCTGCTGCCAGGCGATGACATGGCGGAACTCTTCCTTCTGCAGCAGCTCCAGGATGAAGTGCCACAGCTGGATCTGCCGGGAGCCTGGGGACGACTCAGCCTTGTAGGCCCAGTCAGGGAAGGCCAACCCTGGGGTGGGGAAGGGAGTGTGAGGGCTTCCCTGCTGCTCCAAGTCCCCACCCATGGTGGTGGCAAGAGCACGGGGGACCTGGGAGAGGGCTCACCTGAGATCCAGTAGTTGCCAAGGGTGGCCGGGACGCCCTCAGCCAGGCAGCTACAGTGCATGGTCCACTGTAGGTGAAGGAATGAGCTTGGGTCCTGGGGGGAAATGGTCACCTCTTAAGAGGAAGGGAAAGAAAGAATAGAGAAGGTCAGGAAGGAAAGAGAGCAAAGTCCAAGGTAGAAAAATGAGACTGAGGCAGGAAGCTTCCCCATACCCAGGGCAGGGCTTGGGCTCCTCTGAGGACCACCTGACTGTGCCGAGGCTGACCCATGCCTGGAGCTTGGGGCTGGGCCACTTAAACAGAGGGAGAAGAATGCATGGGTCCTATGTCCCGGCCCTGCTGGAGGATTTAGGCAGAGATCTCTTCTTAGGGCTCAACAGGATTGGTGTTTTCCTGAGGCACCGATTTCAAGGCAAGATGAAATGCAACTAGTCATCGGGTCTTTCTAAATCTTGAGTGGGAGGAGGTGGCATCTATACACTCCTACCTTGGTAGCTACTTTAGGACAACTTCCCATTTGAGAAGAGCAAGGATATTTGTGTTTTAGTTTTCCCAGTGAGTCCCAAGTGTCTGACACATACCGTATTTCCCTGAAAAATAACACCTAACTGGAAAATAAGCCCTAGCATGATTTTTCAAGGTGCTCATAATATAAGTCTCACCACAAAAACAAACCCCAGTTAAAATCATGAGCCAGAGCCAGGTGTGGTGGTACACACCTGTAATCCCAGCTCTTGGTGGGGCTGAGGCAGGAGGCTTTCGAGAGTTCAAGGCCAGCCTGGACTACATAGTGAGACTATGTCTCAGAAAAAAAGCAAGGAGATTGGAGATTTAGCTCAAGTGGTAGAGCGCTTGCCTAGCAAGTACAAGGCCCTGAGTTCGATCCCCAGTGCCCTCCCATCCAAAAAAGAAAAAAGAAGATAGCCAGACAGACACATTTACTATGTACATTGCAGCACATGACATATATATTGAATTATAAAATAATCTCAATATATTATTTAATATAAATATTATTGACATTACTACTTAAATGATAATATAGATTATAATTATTTGTAAACACCCAAGGAACGCCTTTGGATGAGGGATAAACACCTATGTAAACAGATGAACTTGAGACTTAGTGCCAGATGACCAACTGGAGTACAGACACAGTGCGAGAATAATGTGTGTACTTGATAATGAGCAGACATAGTTGTGTCTAATATGAATCTTCATAACTCAATATGTCATGTGTTGTAACAGACATACTTGATACACTGTGTGAAATAAAGAAATGTTTTCTGAATTTTGGTGCCTGCAATTTTCTGTAACTTTTGTGTGGGCTGTCATTCTTAACTGTCACCATTTCACTGTCGCTCCTGTCTTATATGTCTTCAATTAACACTTGATTTAATGGAAACTCTGTGAAGCCAGCCTGCAGGAGGTCGTGACTTGGGTGGAGAATTCCTGGATAAAACCACTGACAGCTGTGTTGCTGATGCGCTACAAGAAGGCCGCGTGGACAAGAGGTGCTCATTTAAGGGCAGCTCTGTGGCTGGACATGAGAGTGGAGCCAATGGTTCTACAGGAAATGGAGTTGCAAGAAATCAGGCAGAATTGGGCATTTGAAGAGTTATGATGATGTTCCACAAGAAGATGATGTGACTGTATTTGAATAAGTGTAGATTTTTTACATGAATAAATGTAGATTGTTGTAAACAAATAAATGAATAAATGTAGATTGTTGTACATGAAAAAAATACGACAGCCCCTGAAAATAAGTTCTATTGCATCTTTTGGAACAAGAATTAATCTAAGACCTGGTCTTATTTTGGGGGGAAATGTGATAGTAGGTGCGTCACAAATGACTGCCAATAGAATAAATGAACGGTAATGAACTCATTGCTGTCGTCGTTCTTTGGCAACAATGCTCCTGCTCGAGAATCAGCTCCAGGAGATCAGCAGCACTGGCTGTACTGCTCACTGCTGGCACCCTGGAGTCCACCCTGGCGATGGACTTGTACTCACAGGTGCTCCGGAAGTCTATCTGTTCGGTTAATGAACCATGGCCAAGGAAGAGGGGATCTTGCTGTTTCTCTCTTGGAGGGGAGGAGGGTGTGTCGGAATAAGCCCCACTGAAATAGACTTGCTTGGAGGACAGAAAATGTCTGAATGAAACCTTCAGTGGAAGAGAGGATGATGGTGTGAAAGGCTGCTTCCCATGGATGTAACAATGTGCAGGAAGATTGAGGAGGGACAGGACAGGCTGCCATGGGATGTAGGACGTGGGGCTGCCCTTGGGCTGTGCCAGGACTGGGAGATTCTTGGGTGTTTAGGACGGTGTGCCAGCAAGGTACGGGGACCAGGCTCAGGAGGCCCTCTCTGATGGAGCTGACATGAGGGAAGGACTATTTTCAACTAGGATTTGGTAGGCTGTCATGTCTGCAGGACATGCGACGCTGTGACTGGAGTGACCTCCTCACATTTCAGAGGAAGCCCAGAGAGGGAAGGCGGCATGACCAAGGACACAGAGGAAGTTAGCTGCCACCTCCTACAGCACTTTCTCATATACTAAATTGTCTTAAGACGTTTTAAAAAATCATCTATTAACTTGGCATGGTGGTGCAGGCCTGTAATCCCAGCATAGGAGGCTGACAGAGGAGTATCACAAGTTTGAGCCCGGCCTGGGTACGTAGCAAGTTCAAGCCTGGCCTGGACTGCACAGGGAGACCCTGTCTCAAAAAATCCAAACCAAACCAAACTAAACAAAAAACCATCTATGGCAGTGTTTCTCAAATTTAATATGCATAATGATTACTCTGGAGTATCTTTAAACACAGATTCTGGGGTTGGGGATTTAGTTCAAATGGTAAAGCGCTTGCCCAGCAAGCGCAAGGCCCTGAGTTCAATCCCCAACTCCCACAAACAAACAAACAAACAAACAAACAAACAAAGGCAGATTCTGATTCAGATGGACTCAGTGGACCTGAGATTCTGCATTTCTAACAAGCTCCTAAGCTTGTTAGCTGCTGCTGCTGGTCCTTAGGCCATACTTTGTATAGCAAGAACCCCTGGGCTACAGTAAAAAGAAGACATAGATGTTAGAAAGTTAAAGAATCCCAGACATCTCAGGTTGTAAGACCCTCCTGACTCTTCCCACTCCCAGCACCAAAAGGTCATGTGGCCTCTTGCTGACCTTTTCCTCCCCAGGCTCAGTGCCACGAGGTCAGTGGACTACCTGATAGGCCATCGGAGTCCTGTTTGGCCTGGGCTTAGAGTGTTTCTGAAAGTAAGGTAAGCAGGGCGATGAGTAAATCCATGTGCACTTGTGGTTCCTAAACTGACAGTTGGGGTAGAGAATAGCTCAGTGATGGAGGATTAGAGCGCTTGCCCAGTCTTCTTGTGGCCCCAGGTTATTGTTGTTGTTTGTTTTTGTTTTCATTTTTGTTTTTTTGAGGCAGGGTCTCACTATGTAGTTCAGGCTGGCCTTGAAATTACTATGTAGCCCAGGCTGGCCTCAAATGTGCAGCAGTCCTGCCTCAGCCTCCCAAGTGCTGGGATTACAGGTGTGTGTCACCACACGCAGTTAGCCCTGGGTCCTATCCACAACACCACAAAGAAACAAAGAGAAAAAAAAGCGTAAACTAATAACTGACATTCTGGATTCTGGAATCCTCCTTTCCCTTCACTCTCCCCTGAAGCAGAAGCCCCCTCTCCTCTCTCACCTTCCTTCCTGCTCACCTATTAGGAAGCTCCTTAGCATAACCTCAGTTTGGGAACCTCAGAATGTGGGCTGGGAAATGAAGGTATGCGTGCAGAGGTGAGAAGTTTCTAGGCAGGAATGTTCCTGGGAGGAAGCTGATAGAATTCCTGCTGCCTGCTGGATCTGGTGGTGCTTCCTGGTTGGAGGCACAGAGATCTCAGGGTAGCTTTAGAGTTTGGCAAGATGATAAAAACCTGCCACTTACCAAAGCAGACACTCACTCCCTGTGCCCTGCACAGGGCTGAGGGATGCACTGAAACCTCCTACCAGGTAGAGGCTCAGAAGGGTTGCACAACTTCCCTAAGGTCACACAGCTAAGTAAAAGAGGGGAAAGACCCAGACTCAAGACTGGTAAGATCTGGCCACCTAGGGAGCCCAAAAAAGAATACCCAAATAAAAAACCAAAGTGCTGTCAGCAGGTGGGGTCAAGTCTCTCGGTTCCTGACACCAGCAGCCTATTCCCCACCCTCCCCCAGGTTTGAGAGCTCCTGGTGGATGCTCCGCTCTCTACGAAGCCTGCATTCTGGTTGTGGAAAGCCTTACTGTTGAAGATTCTGCCGCCAAACATCCACCCATAAATCCTTCCTTTTCTGCTCAAGCCGCTGAGTTGACTCTGAGGGGCTCCCAGAGAAGAGCAGGCTTCAGTTCTGCCTGCATGTCTGAGAACTGTCCTTGGCATTTAACCTTAATTCCTTGTATATCCATTTAGCTGCACTTGGTGGCCATGCTACTCTGAGGCTGGGAGGTGCTCTGCTCTGTGGCCTCCCCCATCCTCCCAGCCCCTGCTCCTCCTTCTTGTGTTCTGAGCCACATACACAATCTCTGCGGCTCCAAACACTGGCCCTGGGCAACCCCTTTACCCTCTACGGCCCCACAGCAGGGTCTGTGCAGTGGCCTTGGAGGGGGCCGAGAACTGGGAATCATAAATCAAAAAGGATCATAACTCAATCTTGAATGATTGGTGTGGTTTCTCTAAGGCACTTTGTGTTTCTGGAAGGGTTGTGGCAGCAAGCAATTATTACTGTCATTATCACCATCATTCAGATTACTACTAATAAGGTTAATCCTCTTGGCCAATAGAAGCGTTCATTACCACACATGTAGGTTTTAGGTCATTATTTAATAAAGGTAATATAGATGATGACGATAACAATAGAGAGCAAGTCACAAACTGCAGTTTGGAGCCGAAGGAAACATCCAAAGCAGATCTGACCTTTTAAAGATTTTTGCTGAAGTGAGTTGAACCCCCACTGTGCACCCCACATTGGGTGCCACACTTTTTCACATGTTACTCCATTGATTCTTCACAGTAGCCCTTCGAGGTGGGTATTAGCTACATTTTGCAGGGTGAGGAAATGAAGGCTCAAAAGATTAAAAGACTTGTGTAAGATCCTAGCCGAGTGGCGGAGCCAGATGGAAACAGGTCTGTCTGACTCCAGGCTCTTGGCTCTAATCAGTCAGGGCAGAGGGGTTAGGGTGAAACTTCAGGAGCAGAGTGGTGAGGCTGGCAGTGGGCCCTGGACCCCGGAGGAGGCTTTCCAGTCTACACCGTGGACATGGGCTCCCTACCAGAAAAAATTCCAGCAAAAGCCCAGGGAAGCTAGAGGACGGCCAGCCAGATGGACAGAAGCCAATAGAGAGAGGACGAGAAAGACAGGGCTATGCACATATATGCGAACCACAGTGCTGAGAACGTCAGCGCGCTCAGCCCAACGCTGCCTACATGCAAAGCAGAGATTTGTATGGAGAGTCACTTTGTTGTTGCGGCCTTCAGAGTGGCCAGTGTAGACTGACTGCGTAATTTGATTGATTGGACAAAACCAGGTCTTCCCAGTGACCACTTGATTAATTCAGTGGGAAAATAGAACTGTTTATAAACCCAGAGGCAGCCAAAGGAGGAGACCATGAGAGTCCGCGAAGACAGTGAGGCTGAGAATGAGAGAAATAGTGATGCGGAAGTCAGCGTCTGGCCTAGGTGAGGTTCAGAGTACAGCCTGGGGTGGGGGGTGCTGAGGATCAGAGGGGGGAAACCAGCCAGGCTACAGGGGAGAGAAGCCTCTCGGAGCTGGGCAGTCTCCAGGGAATATCTTATGCTTATCTTTGAACAAACTGTGCGCCCCTCCCCTCCATCAAATCCCCAATCTGATTAGAAGCCTCTGGTCTCTCCCTTGATCTCAGTCCCAAGTGGAGAGTGGTTAGTCCTGAGACCTCCTTAATGGTATTAGCTAAAGCCGCTTAGGTAGGAGAGCAAGGGGGGCTGGGGCCGGGGAAGGGCAAAGCCAGCCACATTTTTCCTTGGGGCACAAGAGGAGGGCAGTGTACATGCCCCTCTCGGCCTCCCCTCTGGTCTTTCCCTTCTCCCTGAGTGCTGGGCATTTGGGCAGAGGCCCCAGGGCAGCAAGGGTTCCTTCTTATAGCAGTGCGGGGAGCCCTTCTCCCTCCTGCAGCCTCAGCTCTGGAGAGCTCCCTCTGCAGTACCCCTGCCCAGTCTCAGCAGTCCCCCAGCCCCTCCTCCCGGGTCCACCCCTTGCCAGGACTCTTGTCTCTGCATCCCTGGGGGCCGTGGAATTTAAAAGGTTTGTAAAACTCCATGGAGCGGAAACCCAAACCGAGACACCCCACCCCTGATGGGCAGTTGAAAGTCGGGGAAGTCTCGGCCTCACACACACCCTCAGCAGCCAGTGACAGGACCGGGACCATCCGCTGGCCCTCGCGGGTTTCCGTTTCGCTCTGACCTTTCCTCTTCAGCTTGTTGCTCTCTCGTGACCAGTCTGTCCTCTTCCCTCCCCTCTACTCTCCCGCTTTCCTTCGGCCTCTTACCCACCAGAGGCTCTTGGCTTTCTCTCCTGCCGTCATTCATTCTGTGGCGTGTTCTCTCACTCTTTCTCCGTTCCCCTTTGTCTTTACTGTCTCTGTTGCCTGGTTCCGTGGAGTGTGGCCCCCATCTCATGATACTTGTTGCCCAACTCCTTTCTCTGCCTCTGTCACCAGCTCTCATTATCACTTTCTGTTTTCTTGTCTCCCTCTGTCCTTCCTCTCTGGTCCCCATGCTAGAGCTGGGACTCGAACTTGCCTGCTTCTCTCTCAGCCCTGGCCTCACTTCCCCATGCCCTCATTTCTGCCCTAGACCCTCCCAGTGTCCCTTCTCTTCCCCAGTGGCAACCTCAGCCTTCCCTCACATTCCCGACAATCATGCCCTGGGGGAGTCCCCTGGGTACCCCCATCCTTAGTCTCCTAAGGAAGAGAAATCCCCTCTAGCAGACGCTGAGGTGGCTGAGCAGCCAGACTGGGAGAAGAGGAAATGAAAGTTCCAGCAAACAGCTGAGCTGGATGAGTTGGCTGAGGGCCTGGGCTGAGTCATAAGGGCCAGGACTGCAGGGACAGCAGCAGGCAACTGAGGTGGCCCTCACCAACCAGGGCCTCTGACACCTTCTGACTCAATCATCAGCCTCAATCCCCATGTCCTCTTTCAGCCCTGACCCCAGACTTAACATGAATCTTTCAACTTCCTCCAAGCCCCAAGTCCAACCACAGGCTCTCCATGCACCTTGGCCCCTCAGCCCCCTGGGGCCATACTGCCCTTGGGCAGGGCCAGGAAGGGGTTGGCAGGAAGGGGCTCCCACACCCTTCTGGCCCTTGCCCTCTCCTTTCCTTGGGAAGGACTTGGGACTGAGAGGCAGGACTTCCCTGTGCCATCAGGCACCTTGTCTGGGTGGAGAAGACAAGGGTGATGGGGTGGGGGGACCTTAACTTTCAGGCTTCTTGGTCCTAGTTCCTGGGAGTCTGAGGGAGGGAGGCAGTGGATGGGCAGAATCCCCTCACCCCATTACAGGTTTCAATTCACTTCATGCCAGCATAGTTCAGATGTGAGCACACGCCAGCGCTCCCGGTACTGGTGCCCTCTTCCTGTCCTTGCTCCTTCCCATCACCATGCAGAGATGCCCACAGCCTCACCTTCCTCCCTCTGCGCAGCAGTGGCCACCGGCTGCTGGCCAGTCCTTACCCACTGTTCTCCAGCTTCAGCTGTACAGATGGCAGAAGGGAGCACACTGACACACAGCGCCCTGTGTCACAGACAACAGGAGAAGGAGATGCTAAGACCTTCATTCATTCAGCCCCCAGAGTCCACCGACTCATTCATCCCAGGAGTCCATCTTCCCTGGAGAGCTGGCAGCTGAGCCCAGCTCTGCCCACCTGAACCTGCAGTCTTTCTGATGTCCTCCTGCAGGTGTCAAGGTGCTGTCTGCCCTGGATGCCCACACCCGCCTCTTCAGCTGCTCCACAACTGGATGGAAGAGCCCTGCCACTTCTCAGGCAGCGTCAGAGCGGCCCTGGGACTCCCCTCTCCACTCGGGGCTGGGGGGTCCTTGTCTTCCCCTTCCCAGTTGCCCCACAAGAGGCTCCACAGTTGGGGCAGGATGGAGGCATAGGAGGGTGTCCCTTTGTGCCAGCCCCTGCCGCAGACCTACCAGAGTCCCTTCCCGCGATGCAGCCTGCTTCCTTCTGGTGCGCTCTTCCCCCAGCCCAGCTACGACCCTTCGCTCATCACACGCGTTAGGGTTACTTAAAATGAGAGCGGGATCTCCAAGCTCCCAGGGGAGCGATGTGGTGTTCAGACAATAGCATTAACCCTTCAGGGTCCAGCGGCACTGCTGCCCTGCACCCCAGCCTGTGGGGGTGGCCGGGGGAGGGTTTTCCTCTGGGTCTTTTGCATCCAGAGCCTGCCTCTGGGGCAGATGGCTCTTAAAGCATCTGGCCAACAGGGAGCTGGTGAGAGGGCTCTTTCTTCCCAACTCTTTGAAGCGATGCTGAACTGCTGGAAGTCCTTCCAGCTGTCTGCCCTCCCGACTCCTTCAGCTCTTCTGTCACAGAGTGTCCTGCAGAAGCGCACACCTGAAAGCAGTTTGCCCTCACTTCCAGCTTGACACCACCACCTGCATCCTTTTCCTCTGAGCCCCAGAACTCCCTAACCTCCTCCGCTCACACACTGGTGTAGACTTTGCCAATCTGTAACTTTTCTTTTTAGTTGCAAATAAAATGATGCTAATAGTTTACTCAGTCTCCTTTTCTAAACTCAGTCTCCTTTGCTTAAACATTAAACATTTATTATATGTCTAGTCTTTTAGGGTTCTAGAAAATGAAGCCAGGTGTGGTGGCATGTCTTTTAATCGTAGCATTCTTTGAGGCTGAGGCAGGAGGATTGTGAGTTGAAGACCAGTCTGGGCAAATTAGCGACTTAGCAAGACCTTTTTCAAAGTAAAAGAATCAAAAAAGGACTGCGGATGTAGCTCAGTGCAAAGGCCATGGGTGCAATTCCCAGTATTGAAAAAAATCTAGAAAGTGAATTTTCCTTTTTCTTACAAATTTGACTTGAAGTTAGATAACTAGATGAACTTCCAACTAAGAGAAGCCAGGAGGATAGGAAAATGTGACTACAGGGGCACCAGACAGCCTGATAAGGAGAAAGATGAGGGGTGAGATTCTAGGATATCCTGGGGAGACCCTGGATGCCAGAGACAGAGCCTCTGTCTTTAAAATCTTGGGGCTCAAGCTGCCTGGAAAGCTGTCAGGCTTGTGTCCAACCTCCCAACCACAGCAGGGACCAGAAGATTGATGGATGTCATTGGGGGGATCAATATGATTTTCTTTTCTCCCCACGACTCTGGGAGGCCAAGTTACCTGCTACCCCCACTCCCCTCGTCATTACACAGCCCCTCCCGACCCTGAGTTGATCAAGATGGGAATGGAGGCCCATGGAATTAAATTCTGGGGGTTGTTTTCTGGTTAAATCAACCGAAGCTAACATGATGGAAAGGTGAGAGAGACAGAGAGAGAGAGGGAGAGAGGCTGACTGATGGAAGGGACAGGAGCTGGGTCCTCATGGGGCAGGCTGGGAGGACAGGGCTCTATGGGCTCTCGGAAGGCAAAGATGAAAAGGGATGCAGAAAGAGGGCTGGTAGACAATATTGTGTCAGGGGCCGAGGCACAGGGTAGGGGACACAGCAAGGACTGAGCAGACATGGTCTCCATGGAAGACAGATCTATAGCAAGAAAGACTAAGGTGAGGGCCATGACGCTGCATGCTAGGTCCTGCTCCCGGACTCCCTGGCTTTCCTCCTCTGAGAGCTTGTCCTAACCCTGGCTCATCACCTTCACCCATCCGGTCTTGAATTTCAAAACCATCCGAGTGAGCAGCTGGAGATGCCAAGGCCCAGGAGACCCCTTAGGAGGAACTGCTCCTCCCTCCTCTTCATGAAGGCCCTGTCCATCGAAGATCGCACAGAATCTGCAGGGGGAGAGCGAGGCTGAGACCCGGCCTGGACTCCCCAGGTCTTCCAGATTCCCCCCTGCCTTCCTGTGCCCTGGAGGGCCAGGAGCTCGGGCTGTCCTGCTGTCCCTCTCCTGCCACCACCCTAGCTCTGACAGGGGCCCTCATGTCCCTACAGCAGCCCGCCCCTCTGCCCCCGCTTTTGGTCTAGTTTGCTCTCCAGTCTCTGGGCCTGGACTAGGAGGCCAGGCCCCTGACTCAGACCTGGCTCATAGATGGATAAGAGCCTCTTAAGTTTCTTCCACAAGACACAAGCAAATGGCCGAGTGCCTTTGGGGTGGTGGGGGTGTGGGACAGGATCTCAGGGCCGAACTTGGCCCTTGTAGCTGATGTGTGGCTTGTGTGCACCCCAGTGCCTGCACTGGCCTGGGTGTGGCCACCCCACCAGCGGTCACTAAGTGATGACAGGAATGGCACCCCTGCCCCAGGTGGCTCCCTGTTCCGGCCAGCTCAGCTCCCCTAACCCCACAGGCAGCTCCACCAGCGTTGCCACTCCTGGGCCCTGCTCTGTCCCACCCTCTCAGCTCTCCTAACTCAGTGCTGCACTCATGGGCTCCGGGCCAAGACCGGGCAGGGTGCAGACCCCGCTGCTGTCTGGGGCAGGGCTATCCTTTCCCAGCACCTTACCCTCGGCTCTGCCTGGGCCCCTAGGACTGTGGGCACAGGCTCGGGCAGGCAGGGGCTGCTCTGGGGAGAAACCGAAGGGTGCTTTCTATTTTGAGCCCCATGTAGAACTTCCCTGTATTAGTGAGTAAAGAGCACGGAAGCTAAATTCACAGATTATTAACTTTGTATGGAGACCTCGCCGCCTGAAGGGGTCCTCTTGGGTCTGTCTACGGCAGTCTGACATTACAATGGCAGGACCCGCTGGTATGGTAGTGTGCAACTGTAATCCTAGCACTCCGGGAGACAGAGGCAGGCAGACTGCAAATTTGAGCCTAGCCTGGGCAATTTAGCAAGACCCTGTCTCAAAATGAAAAATGAGAAGGGCTGGAGATGAAGCTTAGTGGAAAAAAAAAAAAAGGCAGAGCCTAGAGAGCCATCTCTCCAGGTGTGCTCAGACCTTGGGGAGAGCTTCTCAAGGGGCCCACAGGTCAGGGGGCTGCCAGGTGGGGCGGAGATCAGGGCGTTGCCACCTTCTCCCTGAGGAACAGGAAGAAGGCACTAAAATAAGGCTCGCATCTCCTCTTCCACCATCTCCAGCTCTTCTGCTCGGGTCTGGCCTGGGGTCACATAAGCTAGTGCAGTGAAGTTTTGGGGACCTGGCTGGTTCCAGCAGGGCCTGTGTGGACAGCACATCATGACAGAGACCCATTTATAAGTGCTCCTGGGGGGCAGTCGGAGAAAGAGTGGCCGTTCCACCAGTTCTTGCCCTCATCCGAGACAGCGTGGAGTGCAGTGCTCCCCACCACGGGAACAGGGATGAGGCGGCAGGGTGGCCCCACTGGATTCAGGCAGGAAAGGGGGAAAGGGCTCTGCTGAATAGGAAGCAGAAGGGGAAATGAAGGGGGCACCTCAACCCTGGGAGGAGGAGGAAATCAGATTTAAGGAGATGAGGGAGGCCAGGGGACTGAGGCGGCCAGGGAATGGGAATGGCGGAGGATGGGCAGCTCTGGAATGCTGCATCCAGGAGCTGAAGGAAGGGGGGAGGAGGCTGTGTGTGTGTGTGTGTGTGCGCGCGCGTGCGTGCGTGTGTGTGTATGTGTAGCTGGTGGCTGTGGTGTTCATGCAGACTCTTCATGTCCCATTAGTAGCAATGGAAGGTGACATGTGGGGATCGATACCAATCGAGGCAACAGACTCCCAGTAATAAACCCATTTCACTCACACTTCTCCACCCCCACACCCGACCTGAGACAGAGAGGGCTTCCCACCCTGGCAGTGTGGCTGCTGTCCAGGGAGGAGGCTCTCAGGACTGGCCCTGCACTGGGATGGGGCGGCTGTCTGTCTGAGACCCTCAGTCCCTTCCGCTCTCCCATCCCGAGGTGTTCGGAGAGGTCTGGTTTTGTTGACTGGCTGTCCGAGCACAGGCAGTCTGATGCAGCTTTGTACTCCTGGGTCTGCGGGTAGATGGCTCTGCGTTGGCATCCGGGCGTGGGTGTCCGTCAGGGGTTGTCTGTCTGCGTGACTCTTAGAGCTCGCAGAATGAGTGTGCATCTCTGTTGCTGTCTTGGCAGATGTATGTGTCTGGGTCAGTTTCTTTCTTTACAGGGCGTGCTGTCGCTGTGCAGTCTGTCTGCACAGCCCTGTCTCTGGGCCACAGGTGTGTGAGCCTGGCGGGGCCCGTCTGTGTGTGGATGGATGTGTGGGCCCGTGTTCCCGCAGGGGTTGGCGCTGGCCGTGTGGGCTGTGCTTCGCTTAGATGTGAATGGATGTCTCTGGGTCTCTGTGTGTGGGGGTGTGCTGCTTTTGTCACCCTGCACATGTGGAAAAATGCTGCCAGCCTCTCAGTGCTTGCACCCAAATCTTGCCCCAGTCTGATCTCTTGAGCTGGATCGCAGGCCGTGTCCTACCTTCCACTGAGGGTGCTCAACCGTCCTGCCTTGCCTGGGTCCAGGAGGTTCCCCAGACACAGGACTTTCAGCACTAAAACGGGGATGTCCCAGAAAAACAGGACAGTCGGTCATGCTACCCACACAAGGAAGCCAGAGCAAAGGGCAGCACAGCTGCCAGGGAGGGAAAGTTAAGGCAGGGGGCACCAGAGATGAAGGAGGTGGAGGTGAAGATGTTTGAGTGGAAGAGAAAATGGGGGCAGGGGAGAGAATTCAAAAGGCTGCAGGGCCATGGAGGAATATTAGTTAGACTAAAGGAGGGACTTCCCAGGGCACAGAGGAGGATGGTGGAAGCTAAGGAAGGAGGAACAAGGGATGAGTAGTCCCTCATGCTGGGCCCTGCGAGGGATGCTGGCAGAGAGAGCGATGGTACTGGTTTGTTCCCAGCTGGTGGGCTGCACAGAGCGGACCCTGAGGGGCTCCCACACCCTGTACACTCATGCCGCATGCACCCTCTGTCCTCAGGCTGGGTGGGGACTCCCTTAGTTCAGGGTGTGCTGTGCTGTGACACCCGCCTTTCTCTGCCTGGTAGGCTCCCTTCCTCCAAGGAGACAGAGCAGAGTCTGGAGGGCCCCAGTGACAGGTTAGGGTGGAGCAGGAGGTCAGGCAGCTCTGGGGAGGGAGAACTGGATTACGATCTTCCAGTCTTGACACTCCAGGCGGAGGAGGGACGGAGCCTTACTCACCATGCCCACTGTGAATGCCCAGCCCTACCCCAGGGACATTCCACTGCTCTCTTCTGTGGGAAGAGAATGAGAAAGGGGCCCCTTTGGCTTATTGGCTGTTTCTTCTCAGCCCCGTTCATCTACTCCTTCCCACTCCTGTCTCCTGCACTGGGCCTCGCAGGTGAGACTGCAGAAGTTTCTGGAAGGTCACACAAGACACGTCTGCAGCCTAAGACCATCTCTGCCGGCTCCTACTGTTTTGTCTCAAGGCAGTGTTTTTCAAATTATTTGAACACTGACCCTTTGGAGCAGTCCAGAAGTCTGAGGGAACTTGCAGGAGAAGTTTTGAAAAGAGAGCTGCATGTTAACATACTGTACGCTGGCCCGCTCCTGACCTTTCCCAGATGCCCAGTGAGAGTACCGACGGACCATGGCCTGGCGGCATGTGCCTGTCTGGTCAAAGGCCTGTGTGCCCCTGGATGTGATTAACTTTGGCCAGGGAAGGCCAGGGCGCCAGGGACTCAGAGTGTGGCCCAGAAAGAGGATCGGCTTCTGATGGGCACTTCCCCATGGCCCACCGAGCCCTCACCGGGGCTGGGTCTGTTTTCCTGGGGTTGGGGTGGCTCTCTGGGAATTACCGTCCAAATCTGCTCTCTGCTCCTCTGAGCTGCCGGCCTTTGAGCTGTCCAGGGTTGAGGTCTGGGAGATGGTGAGGAATCTGACACCACTCGTCCTCCCTCTGGGCTCTGTCTTTTCATCTTTTGTGTGGTGGTGGTGTCTGGTCCTCAGATGGGTCTTGTCTCTTTCCTCACGCTGGGGGCCTCTGAGAGCCAAGGGCGGTTGTTTCTCAGATGAGGGGCTCCCTGAGGAATACTAGCTGTTCCCTCAGACTGGGGTTCTGGGGGAAGGGCTGAGGCTCCTCCCCTGGTTGCTCTCCTCCACTGGTGGGTGTTGGGCAGCTGGGGTTCCTGGGTGGTGGTAGGGATGGAGACTGTGAGGAATCTGGGCAGGAAGAACTCCCAGGGCAACAGGGGGTCTTGGTATTACATATGTTTAAGAGGACCTAAAAGAGCAGCAAGAGGGATGAGGCCCCCTCTTGAGAGGTCTCAGTAGGAGCTGGAGGGATGCCAGGGCTCATGATTTGGGGACAGGACGGATGGGATGGTGAGAAGAGGCAGACTGAGGCTGAGGCACCAGGCTTCTGGAGTTTGGGGGCACCTGGGGGTTCTATCTCCCCTGCTCTCTTCTGGACCTCTGAGAACCTGGGATGGGCAGGCATTTCCACCATTTGGAGCCTGGAGAATTTCTTGGAAGAGGAGAATTTGGGGCTGGAAGGAGAAGTTGGTCTCCCCCTCCCTCCACCCTATCCCCTTCCTCCTCTGCCCCAAACACCAACTCAGAGCAGCCTAACCGAATCTCTCTCTCTATCTTCTTTCTATCTATCTATCTATCTATCTATCTATCTATCTATCTATCTATCTATCTTGTGTTAAGGAGCCCTGTGTCAGGTTGATAGGAAAAAACAAGACGGAGAGAGAAGGGGAAGCCAGGAGAATGCAGAGCTCAAATGAGAACCAAGATAAAGCAATTACCTGATCAATACGGGTGAAATTGAGTAATCTAGCAGATCAATAGCATGGGCAGGAGGCCGGGGTGCTCTCTGCTCTCAGCCCGCCCCCCTACACACCCCTACTTCTCCCTCTATCTGCTGCCCCCCTCTTCTCTATGCCTCCCTCCTGCTTCAGCCCCCACCCGTGCTCAGGCCACACCACCCAGAGCTCCTCTGCACACATCTCTCCTGTGCACCTCCCTCTCCTCCCTTCCTCAAAGGGCCACTCAATCTGGATGGACACCTGCTCGAAGGGGAGCTGCACCTCTCGCTTTCCCCATGGTCAGTGACGCACCCCTCACTCAGACACGGACACAGGCCGTGGGAGGACGGGGACTGGAAGGAGGCCCGTTTCCTGTTGATCCAAAGCTGGCTGTGTGGTGCCTCCAGGGTTGGGTGCCAGTGAAGGGCACCCTTCAGCCTGGGGGCAGCCTGCATGCAGGAGGGGATCTGGGGCTTCGAATTCCGAAGGGGAGAGGGGGAGGGAGAAGGTCCCCAGGAGGGTGGGAACACCTGAGCTCCTGCAGACCCAGAAAAGCCGCAGCTTCCTGCGGGATAGGAAGACAGCTGGCAGAGCTGTACTGTGGGAAGAGCACGGGATGCGGAGTCAGAGCCCTGACTGTCCCATCTTCACCACTGCTGGACTGGTAGTGCCTGGCGGGCAGGGCTGTGCTTAGGTGACTTTGCATTGCAGGACTGCACCTGGTTGAATAAACACGTAACTACTGTCACATGTACTTCAGTTCATTTGTTCACTTGTTCCCTCACCAAACCGAGCCCCTAGAGAACAGGCACTGCTGTGCCACTCAGCACAGGCCAGCATCCACCTCTGCTTCACAGCTGACTGAATGTGCGACTCTCCCTCCCTGCCCCTGAGGTCCTTCCGGGGAGCTCAGACCTGACTGCGCCCACAAACTCCCTCCGTGAAGTCTGGGACCTCTTTAAAGCAACTCTGTCACCCTCCTTCCCACCCCTTCTAGGCACACCCGTCACCTCTGAGAGGCGGGATGGTATTGGAGGAAAAGCACAAGCCGGAAGTGCTGGGAGAGTCCTGGGTAGGCTGCTCATGGCGTCAACCTTGGGCAATTCACCCCACTTTGTCGACCTTCTTCATCTACAAAATGAGGATAATAATAGCACCTTCTGCAGAAGATAACTTTATGGATCAAGGAAACCAACAAAATTTATGTCAGAAGCCAGGCATGGTGGCATATGCCTGTACTCCCAGCACTCGGGAGGCCGAGGCAAGAGGATCGCTGAGAATTCAAGGCCAGCCTGGATTACATAGTGAGTTCAAGGCCAACCTGAACTACGCAGTGAGACCCTGCCTCAAAACACAAAACAAAACAAATTCGTGTGAGAAGAACAGAGTAATACTCATCCCTCATTTTTGACACAAGAGTAGGAGGGGCGGCTCCACAGAGCAGCAGACCAGATTTCTTTCAACAGGGCTGTGAGTGGGCCAATGAAAACAAACCTAGATATGCCCTGTTCTGAAGGTAGACCTATACCTGTGTACCTCAGTTTCCCCTTTCCTTTCTCATTGAGTTAGTTACTGAGGAGGCAAAAGTTACACAAAAAGACACTCCAGTCTCAAGCACTTACCAAATTATAACCCTCCGCCCCCATCCCTCTACCTGTTTCTGTTTCTCTCTGAGGAATCCTGGGAATAAAACAGAAGACGGTCCTATTGACACACTGAAACAAAGGGTCCCTCCCCTGCAGGAGAGTCTGCTCCAGGCTGACCTCTGTCCCTGCAGACAGGAGTCCTCCCATCCTCCCCGCCCTCCTGAGGCCCTGCAGGACTCTGGGTCAGAGGCCGCTGGCTTCTACCTCACTGCCCTTACTCTCTGGGACCCAGGCTGTAAGGCTTGGGCCTGAAGGTGGGGTGCGATCGGCCACCTGACAGAATTGAGACAAAGGACAGAAGTCGTCTGCTGCTGCTCAGCCCAAAACTTTCACTTCCCAAGGTTTGGACGGCATCCCCCTGGATTTATGGCTCCTTCTCCATCGTCTGCCTAATCTGGTCCCTAGATCCTGGAGCTGCTGGAGCCAGAGGGGTGGGGGTCCACTCCCCACTACAGCCTGCACCCCTGAGGGAGGCTCATCTGCTTTCTGGGAATGCTTTGATCTTTGTTCTTCTCCGAGGCTCAGCCTCTGGAGCCTGTCTGACCACCCACTTTCCTGGTTCTTGTCAAGGTCTCAACACTTGGGACTGGGACCCATGGCCTGATGCTCGGAGGGACTGAGGGCTGGCCGCCCCCAGCTCCCATTCTGCAATCTGATTCTTGGGTGTTGGGTGGGAGAAATTCAGCTCTCTACTCTCACCTATTCTGGGCTTCACTTTTCTTCACAGGGATCACAGTGTCTGCCTCCCCTGAGCCAGAGAGAAGAGAAGTGGACATGCAGACACAAAGCCTCTGAGGACAGTGATCTTGACAGGGTGCCACTTCACACAATCATCTGGGTCACTAGGAATAACTGTGACTACTAAATGCTTCGTGTGCATCATTGAATCCTCACAACCTGTACGGGGCTACTGAAGCACAGAGAGGTTCTGTAAACTGCCCGTTGTTTCACAGCCAGCAGAGTGGCAGGGCTGGGACCACAGATGACAGCCTCAGCCAGGTGTCTCCGTCTCTTCCTCTGGAGTCGCCCAGCTCAACAGAGGGCCAGGACTGGGGTTTCTGCTGGGCTCCTGATGAGTCTGAATCCTAGAAAGGGTACAGGAAAGGAACAGCCCAGGTGGGGCTGTTAGAATTATAGGTGTCAAGGAAACTGGGAGGCAGAAACACCCTCAGGGTCGGATTCTCTATGGCTTCAGTTCCTATTTTTCTTGCCCACATCTTATTTGAGTAAATGAAAACTGTGAACATGTCTTGTGCTCCCCTGAGGGGAGGGAGTGCAGCTGAAGAAAGGGGGGAAGGAGAGGGCTGGAAGAGCAGAGAGGACAGAGGAGTGGCTGCAGGAGGGGCCTGAATAAGGGCGAAGGTTGAGCTGATAGGGAGGCTCGGCCCCTCTGGCAGGGCCTGCTCTGGGGCCTGGAGGCTGGACCACAGACCCTGGGCACAGAGGTCATTCTCTCCTCATCCCTTTACTTGGTCTCATGCTCCAAAGCTGCATCTTGCATTTCGGTGGCCAAATGTCCTTCATGTTTCCTGTTATTTATTCAACAAACACTCATCAAGTGTCGGGAGGCTCCAGTCAATATTCTAGGCAGTGGAGAAAGGCAGATGAAGTGAACCCCATGCCGGCCCTTGGCTTCTTGACTGTCTGCCGAGAAGACAGACCAGGGAGCGGCGCAGCATGGTGTGGATAATACTGTGAGAGGCAAACAGGACTGCAATAGGACACGGAGTACCCTGTCCTGCCAGGAAAGGGTCCTGCACCTGGTTAAGCTCTGAGGAATCATCATCGGCCAAGAGAAGCAGAGGAAAGAAGGGTGTTCAGCCAGAGAGGGACAGATGGGACCAGCATCCAGAGGCAGAGTGGCCTTGTGCTGGGTGCTGGGCTTCACCGTTGTCATGCCGGTTAATTTCTGTGAGATTCAGTGGTGCCCTCAGCAGAACAGGGATGAGCAGCACCAACCGCAGGGCTGTCAAAGGACTGACTAGTACACAGTAGCTGCTCAACACACACCACACCATTGGGGTGGCAGCCCGGATGCTGGTAGGGTGGGAGGGTGCATGTGCCTCTCTGGGGAAGGACAAGGCCTATAGACTGTATCAGGAGGATGACAGAGAGCCATCGAAGGCTTTATTACCTACTCACCGCAAAGATCAGAGTTCTTTCCCAGCCTCCTTCCTGCTCACCATCATTCTCTCCCCTCTGTTCAGAATTTGTGTTTATATTCCAATTTTAAGCACTGACTGTCCAGCTTTGTCTGGCAAAAGCTTGTTGCCTGGACCCTGATCTCGAAGGAGGTGCAAGCTCCGCGGCCCTTTGCATTCCCTAGTGAGGGGAGGAGAAGGAGGGGTTCAGGGAAGTCCATGCTCTCCTGACCAGTCCGCCGATCTGCCTGTCACCTCACTTTTCCTGCCTGCGCAGGCCAATCCCCCTTGAGTGGGTACTGGACAGGACAGCTTCTCAGGGCTCTGGCTTTCCACACTCCTTGCTGGGCTAGCCTAACTCTTGTAAAACATGGGTGGTCACTGCTAGCAGAATAAAATGCGAACTTGTTAGGCTTCTCTGAAGACCCTTCTTAATACGTTTTGTCCCTTTGCCCACATTCCTTGCCACTCAACTAGACCCTTTCTGACTCACACTGGCATGTTGGGACCCTCAGTCACTTGGCAGGTCTCCCATGGTTAGGAAGAGATGACTGTCTGGCACCATCTTCCTTTAACATACATTGAGATTTCCATCAACAGGACTGCAAGCTTGAGTCCTCCCTGGACTACTTAGGGAGACCATCTCAAACCATAAAAAGGGGCTAGGGATGTACCTCAGTGCAAAGGCCCTGGGCTCAGTCCTAGATGCTGTGGGGGTGTGGGAAGTCCCCTCCTTTCCTCTATTGGGAAACAAAACCAAGAAAACCCAATCTCAAAATCATTTCTATTGAGATATAATGCACATACCGTAATGTTCACTCTTTCCCTGACTGAAATTCAGTGGTTTCTGTTACATTCTAATTGTACATCTATTATTACTGCCTAAGTCCAGAGACTCTTCATCACCACCAAAAATGGACCCATTAGTAGTCATTCCCCACCCAACCCAGCAACACTAACCTGCTTGATCCCCATGGGCCTGCCCACTCTGGACTTCTCATATGAACAGAATCACACTGTATGTGGTCCTTTGTGCCTCGTTTTGCCCTCTACTTCTGATGAATCCTTACAATTCTGAGACAGAAATCTCCCAACTCAAATGCCTGGCTTCAGTTTCCTTCCCCAGTAGCAGCCATGCACTCGAGGAAATGACCAGCTTCCCGCGGTTGGAGACCTACTTCTCCCTACGGTGGGAGGCGCGAAACAGGACCAAACAGTGTGGTGAGGGAGCCGGCGCAGACCCAGCATGTCCTGGTGTGATCACCCCGGCACAGGATGTGACCAACAAAACTAACACTCAGCAAGCATTACTTAAAAGTACTTTTTTCTTTTTTTATTTAACTTTAATTTCTGAGGTAAAATACTTTTTTCTTTCAACTTCCATAACAAAATACAGAGCTATCAGATACCCCTGGAAAAAATATGTATATTATACATATATTTCTATAACATTAACATCATATATATAATATATATGCAAAATTTTGAAGACTTTATAGAAAGCGAAACATCTAAAAGGCACTGCACAATGGAGTTAAGATTACTTACATTTTATGTACATATACACACTATTCTGCTTAAGCGGCTAACTAGCAAACTCATCTTTCACATGTGAATGTCTCATTCAGAAATCCCTGCATCACAATTTTATAATTCAAAGAATGCCTAAATATTTAAAAACAAATTAACTGCTAACTTCTCCCCCCGAGAAGAAACTAAAAATGGAACAGTTCTTGAAAGA
Organism: Hystrix cristata; assembly: GCA_004026905.1. Taxonomy (NCBI): domain Eukaryota; kingdom Metazoa; phylum Chordata; class Mammalia; order Rodentia; family Hystricidae; genus Hystrix; species Hystrix cristata. The sequence continues at coordinate 29,578 of PVJO010003620.1, read as the reverse complement.
CTGAATCGAAAAGTTTTCTTTCTAATCACATAAAACTATGTTCCATTACTGTTTACAAAACAAAAAGCACAAACATAATTATGGAATAAATAAACAAGGGACAAACGGCTGACCAACCCTTAACCACTTGGTAAGAAGTGGTGTTTTTAATGCTTCTGAAGGTTTCTTGGCTCTCGGGGCACTAGGTGCGGTTCTTCCCTGTAGCAGGGAGCTGGGTTTAACACAGCACAGTCTGACAACCAGGGTGAAGGAACTTCGTGAACTGTTTGTATTTTGCTCCTATCCATTCTTTTGGGAAAAAGGTGAGCTCAGCAAGGCTGGATGCCATTACGAGATCTCTGCTACTTTCTTTTCTATAACTAAAAAAGCAAACTGTTTACATGAACAAGTTCTTGATTAACTTCAATAGATTTATAGTTGTAAAGTCTGACACATTTGGCACAGCAAAATTTGGAAAAAATGGGGACAACAAAGTAGGTCCACTTTTTGCACCCTTTTCCCACCTGCTGTCGGACAGTGATGAGATGCTCATGGAGGAGAAAGGCCTGGTTTTGCGCCAGATGACAGACGCTGCTAGGAGTGGGCTGGGGGAAGAAAAACTTTCCTTTGCCCCATGAAATGTCAAGGATCTTCACATGCTCTGGTCCACTTCCTGAGCAAGGCCAAGTGCGGCTCTGTGTAAGGACCCTCCTCCTAACCCCAACCCCAGTGTGCAGTGCAAATCAACCAACAATTACTGGTGGAATGGCAATCAAAGGAAACAGTTAAACACCAAACAATTTCTTAAAGTCAAAAAACATTTTTCATGGGGTTGAACATTTTTCGAGTGTTTTTTTTCAAGTGTAATAGCAGTGGCTTTTTGTTCAAACAGAAGCAGCATCTAGGTTATTCTGGCACTTGTGTTCTAGGGGGTTACAGGTATGCATCATGAATCTCTCTCCCTCTCTTATTTTAAAGGCCTCATATTTCTATTCCTGAGTTCATACCGACACCTGCTGGCCCTCCCTTGTAGAGGGTAGTGGGGGGCCAGCCAGCCTCCCTGGTTAGATCAGGCAATGCCAAGCAGAGAGCCCTCCTCCAACTGCCAGGCTTGCTTTCCGGTTCAGAGGTAAGTCAGGTGCAAAAAAGGAAACTGACAGAACCATGACCACCAAGGGCAGCCTAACTCGGGGGCCCTTTGCAGTATGACCCAAGCCTGAGTCTTTAGGGACCATTGTCTCAGTCCCTTTCCTGGGGAAAAGAGGAGTCACTCGTGGAATTTGGATGAAGCAAGGGGGAGGACGCCTGCCAAGAAATAGCATGATGGACTTAAGTCTTCCCAGGCCATCTGATGTCTCTCTCACCTGTTCTCCCACCTTCCAAGCCCTTCTCTCATGCATGTACTCCAGTTAAAACAAAAACCAAAATCTAACCATTAAAAGATAACCCTTAAATGTTATTTATATAGAGATCTCTTAAGTCAAGGTGGAGTCAGGAATTTCTCCAATCCCTCAATGCCACTCTCATGCCTCCCCTTGCCCTTCGTAGATGTGCAGTTACTTCTATCCCTGCTGCCCTGCTGCTAGATGGAGCTGAGCACAGCTAAGTGTCTCCACACTCTGTACTGGGAGGGATAGGTGCACACACACAGAAGTGCAGTGGCTGCTGCTTCTCTCTACTCCCAGTCTTAGTCTTTTGCTTTGCATAAGATCAATACTTTCCCATTCTTTTGAAGTTGCTAGAAGGGATTTTCCCATGAAGAAACAATTCCTGTTTGTAAACTGGAGTCTCATGCAAGACAGTCAACTGCTCGGGAGACTGGAACAATCTGGGCAAATGGGGATGGCAAAATGGTACCTCCATAAAAGGACGCTGCCCCCTTCACTCGGACCAGACCTCTTGGCATTTGGAGCCTTCTGAGTCTTCTTTCCACCTCTCCCTTCAGTCTCCGTCACAAACATCCCCTTGCTCCCCCAGTAGCTTCTGCGCTTCCTGGTATCGTCTGCCTGTAGTTCCCACAATCCTGCCCTTTTGGTACCTATCCTAGTAATGTGAAGAGGGACAGAGCAAGTATCAGCTAGGAGTCTAAACACGTCTCAGCATTCTGGGATTATCTGAAAAGTTGTCCATGCCCTGTATAGGTTTACACTGACAGACCCGTATCATACTGAAGTATGTTCATAGTTAAGGCTCGACTTGAGAAAACGGTAAGAGAACCAGACACAATGGACAGACATCTTCAACAACACTGTCACACCATTCTGGATGAACCTGCTCAGTCACACTTCGGTTTGGCTCCCCAAACCCATAATGGAAAAGGAAAAAGTGAGGATTATTTTTTTCATTTGTTTTTAAAGGCATTGGGTTACTTCCTCCTGCCCTCTTCTTTCTTCCCTGAACAAGAGTTTACAACTCCTCATGGCTTCTTAGGAGGTGAAGTAGGTGAAAAGTCCAAGGGACGTGCAGCAGGCTTTCTGCCTCCGCCCTACAGCCCTGGGTGCAGCTCCTGTGTCTTCCCACCCAACTCTAACTAGCAAGATGCTCGTGTCTTGACACATTTTTAAAGGAGAAGAAAAAATGCCAAACAACAACAGAAGAAAGAAAAAAGTAAAAAAAGAAAAAAGACCAACATCTCAACAGCCCCCTGCTCCAGTAGGACTGACACAATCTTATTCCTCCCTTGAAATAATTAATTATAAAGAAACATTTCAGGCAAAATAATTAGTATGAATGGCCTCTCACTGCTAATCTCCCAACCATGACTTTTTCCTTTTTATATATCTCTCTCAGAGCAAAATAAACTCATTAATGGCTTTTTATATATAAATACAAAAGAAAAGAAAAAGTCTGGAACCTGAACTACCACAGGAGCAGAGTACCTGGGCCCTCTAGGAGTTTCCTTGTCAGGAAGTGTAAGCCTCAATAGGAAACAGGTTCCTTTCCCTTTCAGTTCAATACCCTCCCTGTGTCCTACTCACCAGGAAAAAAGTGTGTTCATATCCCACCTAATTTACAACAGAAGATACCCATCCCATCCCCAACGTAAAGTATAAGTCTAAGCCCCAGAATGCTCAAAACAGTCTAATGCCCTCCCCCCTCCCCCAAGATCTGCTACATAAATACATGTATGCATTTAATTAGAATAAAACAGCTCCCAACACACTTGCAGTTCTATGCATCAGCGGCTGCTGTTGCCAGGCCCTGGGGTCCCGATCCATTCCAGAGGAACTTGCTGTTCTTACTCGGGGGCTCCCGGGCTTCAGGGTCATCGTTCCAGCGCCGTTTCAACCGAAGCTTGGGGGGCATCAGAGCGTCTTCTTTCTTCTCAGGGGCACTGGGCTCTTTGCCAGACCTGTCCTCGCTGTCTTCAGTCACCTCTAGGGGTTCTTCGCTTGGGGTGCTAATGGGTACAGAGGGCCAGGTGGGTGGGGCAGTGGGGCGGGCAAAGATGGTGCCTTTTCCCTCTTCTGTGGTCCTGCTCAGCACAGTACATTCTTCTTGAGAGAGCGCCTCCCTCTCGCAGGCTGCCTGCCTGAGGCTCTCAGGATCCTTCGCAGAGGTGGCAGAGGTGGGCTCTACCTTAATTCGTGGTGGGACAGGTGCAGGCTCCTCGCTGTTTTCTACCCTTTCTCGGTTCTTGCGCCCAACAGGGGGAGGCTGCAGCTTGATAGAAAACTGAGTTGACTCCTCAGGATGCATTTGACATTGCAGTGGCGGAACCATGAGCCCTGGGTAACGGGGAAAAGTCCGAGGACTCAGATGGTAGTTGAACACTGAACAGGCTTGAGAGTGAAGGTAGTGTTTCATTTCCTCTGGGTTAAAAGAGAAGCAACTGCTGCTGGTGAAGGGGCTCAGGCCTGGTGAAGGGCTATAGGAGAAGATTGTAGGAGTCAGGGAAAGGGCTGGAGAAATGGGGACATTAAGGACACCTCCTCGGCCAGGGATTGGAGAGACAGCAAAGGGACTGTGTGGGTCAGGGTACATCCCTGGCCTCGTGAAAAGAGGAAGCATTATGTCAGGCTTGCGTTTCTGGTGGCCAATTCCTCCTCCTCCGACCGCGTTCCGAGAGGACATGAGATCAATACCACGGCGCCAGTCAACAGTGGAGCCATCTTCCAGCTCCGAAAGCTCTACCTTTCTATCAGTGCCATTGCTGGACTCCTGGCCAGATGCAGTCAGGGAGGTAGCTGAGAACCGCCCTGGCTGCACATCACTGGTTGGTGAGTGTGTGTCCAGAGGTGGGAAGTGGAAGCGGGAGGATGCGGTTGGCACTGGTGGTGCACTCTGTGGAACCACACCTGTGATGGTGGAGAAGACAAGAGCCATGTTGGACGTCTGGTCACTTACTACCATCATGTTACTGACACCACGCTGAGCGGCAACAAGAAGCAAAAGGACTGAAACCCACAGTTCTCCATCTTCCTAGTGACTAATACTCAGCTTCTTCCTTAGTTGAGTGGCTATCTTACCAGCTCATCTCCAGAATGTTCCTTAATGCCTTTGGTACCATTACTTGTTTACCTGTACTCTAAAACACACATTTTAAAAGGCAGGGCCCTCCTATAGTTCACCACTATATTCTCAGCAGTTCAGGGCTTACCAGCTACTCAATAAATATAGGTGAATGAGTGTATGGATAGAAGGGCTTTCTCTTAACTATAAATAATGTGCATATATCACCTGCCTCAATTTCAGTTTTGCAATAGTCTTTCCTTATTTTCATAGTTTTGGCTATGTGTATAAAACAAATCTGCAAATAGCATGCATGTAAAGCAGTGCATTCAACACACAAAGACCCTGCACCTCACATATATGGACAGGAACTAGATGAGTAATAAAAAGGACTCCATTAGTTAAGGTTAGTTCTTATGATGTCCCTTTTACTATTTCAGATATATCTCAGAGATTCAGGTATTTTTCCAAACTCTCCAAACGTATATTCCCCTAATAAATTCTATGTAATGCATTCCATCTGTATTCTGCTTTCAAGCACTGAGGAGGCTAGAAGAAAATTCAGGACTTCCTATTGCCTATCCCAAGTGCAACTGCTAAAACTTGAAGCTCTAAACAGAAACTAATATTGTACAAAACATCATTTTGAGAGGCTCACAAGCTCTCAACTTCCCCCAAAGGTCCTAAGCAAGGCCTGAGAATGGTTCGCCATCTAAGGTCTTGGGACATGTATGATCTTGGGAGGCGCCAGTGGCGTCTAAGATGATGTAGTCAGAAGAGATATTTTTCTTAAGGCGGATAGCCCTGCATATGATCTGAGTAGAGCCAAGAGTCCCTAGCCAGAAGGCTTTTTTCTCAGCATACTATGGAGACTAAAATTCTATCCTCTTTGATTCTTTCGGCTCTTCACTTTTTATTAAGACTATATCCAGTTAAAAGCAAAAACTCTCTTTGATGCACTGTGAAGGACAGAACAAATTGTAAGTTTAATGTGGAAGAGAAGCAAAGTCTTGTTTCCTAAGCAATTTAGGAAACTGCTTAAATCAAGTTGGTGATTCTTTCTCTTTAGCAGTGGGTATCTGAGTCTTGACACACACTAAGGTGCACTGAATCTTTGAGGAGAGATGCATTCACACGGGGCAAAGGAGGGTGAGACTAGGACAGTGCAGGGAAGGCAGCACTCTGCGCCTTCCCTGCAATGAACTGGAGCTGCCCCACTTCTGGATGTTATATTCAGATACCAAGTCTAAGATTTTGCCTGAAAAAAAGAGTTTGCTGCCCCTCAGAAGGTTTGAATACTATTGCTCTGAAAGGAGATCTCTTCCTTGAAACCACCACAAGCTCCAAGTGGTAGGGCTGGAAAGTCTGGGTGTGAATCTCAGGGCTGGCACCTCCTATGCTGTAGCTAGTACTAGTGAGAAACTGGCATTTTCAACCACCCACTAGCAAGAGTGGAAATAACAAGGGCTTCTGCCTAAGTTCAACCCTGGCCCTTGGTGTGTGCCTCTAGACAAATTACCACTCTGTGCCTCAGTTTCCTTATTTGTGAAACAGGTAGTTAATAGCCCTAATGTTATGAAGAATAGAAGGTTGTAGTAGTGTAAATCCCTTATAGTGCCAGGAAAGCAACCTGGATGTTATCATTAAAATACATATTTATTAGATAATAATTTGATTTAAAAACCAAAGTTTACAAAGGTGTGTATCGACTACAAATCATATACTAGATAATAGTATTACAGCAATGTTAAACTTCCTGGGTGTGGTAATGTTACTGTAGTTACGGAAAAGAATGTCCTTGCTCCTGGGAGATACAAGCTGAGGAACATAGGAGTGCAGTGCCATGATGTCTGCAACTTAATCTCAAAGATTTAAAAAGTATATATAAATAGAAAGAGATAAAGCAATGTGGTAACAATGTTGACCATTACTATACACACCCACATAGAGGATATGTGAGTGTTCACTCTCCTTAATTCAGTTTTTCTGTAGGTTTGAAGATTTCCAAAATAAAAAACAAGGGTAGAGGTAGGTCAGAGGAAGGAGGCACAGACCAAGAGGTCTCAAATCCATCATTGAACTAGTCTGTCTGGTCTCTACCCACTGAGACATAAAACATTTGTTACTAGTTACCCTCTATCTTTTCCAACATTTTTTATGCAAATATAAGTAAATATTAAAATATATTTAATAATATATTTTACAGAATGTTTTTAATAATAAAAGTAAGATACTCGAATCTTCTGCTCATAGCTTGTATTTCGTATGTCTGATTTGAAAGAAGAACTTTGATAATGTAGTAGTAAGTTTTCATGTCGAGTAGATGTTTGTTTTTTAGTAGGAACCTGCACAGTGGTAAAACCAGGAAGGTCAAGGTGCTGCTAGTAAAAGCGTTCTATTGGCAGTTATTTTTTGAGGTAATAGGTTTATAATGAAAATTCTGTAATAAGCGTTTGAATTCATAGAAAATAGTCAAATCCATTTTCTATTGCTTTGCCCAAATAGGTGAGTTTGTGCGCAGTTTTCTGTAAATATTTTTTAAATAAAGTGCTATCATTTCTAGTTTGGGAAAAAAAAAAAAGTAAGATACTCTATGTAGAAGTACTTTCAACACTATTCAAATGTTAAGTATTTTACCCTAAATTGTTAACAGTGAGTATGTCTATGGGGAAGGGAAGAGAATATTTACCTTTTTTCTGTATTTAGTTATGTTACAACTTCTGTATTATTTAGATATGTTACCATCCAGCTATGTAATTCCTTCCTCTTACAAAACAAACAGACCCAAACAGTAAACAGTTCCACCTCCGAGACAGGATCTAAATCCGCATTTACCCCACTTTACATTGTATTAACCTAGTATAGTGTATCTTATCTCTCTTCTAACCTCTAAATACCTTTAGGGAAAGAACTACCCCCCATCTTTTCTGTCTGTAGGGCTTAACACATTATTTGCTGAGCAAATTAATAAATTCCAATGGAGGGGCTGGAACGTATGATCATAATCTATTAAATAAGAGCTGGATTTTATAGTTTAATCTCTCAAGAGTTATTTCCTGAGAAACTGTTCAACAGCTAAGTATACAACCCAGCCTAATCAATCTGACTTGGTAGTCCTCATCTTTAATTTTGCCATTTATAAAGTGATTATCAAGATATACATTTTACTGGCCTACAACAGTCCAATGAGGTAACTGCCAAACCACTAAGCAAAAGCACATACTGTGATTAGGTGGATGTTCAATAAATGCTACATACCTTGGTCATCATAAAGTTAACCTTAAAAACACTTGGCTTATGTGGGTAAAAGCTGTCTGTAAACAAATGGCCTCAGTTCTTTGGAGCTATCGGCATCTAGGATGTAAGCAACTAAATAACATGCCCAAAAGAAATGCACACTGTTTTCCTTTCCCTGTGACTTTTTGATAAGGATCTGGAGGCTTTTTTGTGCAGAACAGGTGTGCCAGACCACTAGGGTCAGATTTAAGAGAATCTTGACAGAGCAAAAGTCTAGACTCCCTTGCCTTCAAATACCACATTACTCCACTCCTAGGGACAGACAGACATTTCATTTTTCAGGTTGGCCAAGTAAATGGCTGTTTTTTTTTCCCCTTGAAAAACATGGGTCAAAGACAGAGGAACAAGACTAGTGAAGTATTTTTGGATGTGGGGTAGGGGGATAGGAACACCAATACATTCTTCAAAGTTGCTAGAATGTCCATCGAAAGTCCCAATTCGGGTAGGCACACAGGGTAAGGGCAAGAGTGGGAAATAGAGGAAACAAGATTCCAGTGGCTAGAACAGGTCTGATTTCCTAATCCTGTTCCCTCAGGCACAAGGAAAGAAAACAGGTTGTAATTAGAGAGATGCATTCCAATAAGACTCTTTTTTTTCAAATGCATGCCCCAGGGACAGGAGGGAGTGGCTACAGAAGGAGAGATGGAACTATAATGATAGCAGAGTCAACCTAAAACTGCCCTAACTTGTTGTGTGTAGTAATTAACATATCTGCAATGGATCTTGGCATTGTATTCTCTCAGCCACACCCCCACTCTAATTTTTCCTTCTTCAAACTTCTCTCTGGAAAGTTATAGTACTACAAAATCACAATCAACTTTCTTTGTCTTAACACATGAGGCCACAAAGACACAGCAGTGATAAAATGGTCAGAAAATAATTAAATACAATCTATTTTCTGGAGCAAGGGAATAATTTGCATCTTAAAAAAAAACACCCACACAGTACAATGAAACTTCTTTAAGTGATTGCCTTGTGCATCCAGAGAGAGGCAGACCTAAAGTCTCTGTGAAGAGCTGCGATGGAAAGCTGTAACCCACAGAGTCTAGAGGGGAAGCCCTGCTGCAACTTAAAAGGAGACAAGGCTAAGTAACCCCACAGTCTTGTTCTCAGAGGAGCTGCTGGTATAGATCAAAGGCACTGCTGTTCACTGCAAACATGTGAAACATCTCCCCTTCTGTGATCAAGGATGCTGTGGTTTTCACGATATTCACTTGATAAGGGAGAGCTTGGTAGTTTCACAGAAAATCGGAAGTGTTTGTAGAAACATGTTCTTGTCTATGAAGAGCCACTGGGGCAGGGTGTTAAAACTGAGTCCTGAAGAACTTACAAATCAACACAATACTATGGAACATCATTCCCAAAAAGGACAGTTTAATAGGAGATTGCAAATAATATGTAGAAAAGGAAACCAGGTAAAAAAACTAAACAGGTCTATCTTGGTACTGCACAGCCTATTATTCTCTGTGAGATGAACAGAAAGACTTGGGGAAGAATACTGAGACAATTCAAGGGATCACACTACTTTCATGTTTCTAAATCCTCTTAAACAGACCATGTTTTAGACTTTTTTTTTAGTGATACTGCAGACTTAATCCTGGCCCTTCAAATTGAGCTACATGCCCAGCTCTTTTTATTTTGAGACTGGGTCTCACTAAGTTGCACAGGCTGGGTTTGAATTTGTGATCCTCCTGTTTCAGCCTCCCAAATACAGCTAGATTTGGGTTTTTTAAATTCTTTTTTTCCCTCTCTTTTTTGTGTGTTAAGGATTGAACCTAGGAACTTGATCACACTAGGCAAGCATTTTACCACTGAGTTATATTCTCAGCCCACTAAAATTATCTTTCAACTCAAACTTCACTCTGACCAAAGGAATTTGCAACTTACCACCTGATCGAATGTTGATGAATGGGTAGTTGGGCATCACTAGCTTGTTAAAGTTAAACTTATAAGTAAACCTTTTCCCTTTTGTTTTATGAAGAATCCTCTTGTTGTAATAGTATCTGTAAAAACAGGAACACATGTCAATTTGTCTTCTAGCCACTGTACTTTTGGTATACTTAGGTAATCAATAAGACCACCAATTCTTGCTTTAAGAATTACTTACAAACATCACTTCTGTTCTTTTGCAGCCTGGCCCCCAGGCTGGGGTTAGGGCTGGGAGATCTGAGGAGAGCTTGCTACCCTCATTCAATTTTCCACTAGGCTCTAGTCTTTGGCTGAGAGTTCTATAAAGACATCTTCACTTTAAGACCCTAAACACTTACTTACCCTTACTCTAAACACTTTTCTTCCTCCTACAATTTCAATTCTATAGTCTTCTTCCTTCCTGTTCCACTCTGTCACTAACTGCCTAGTTTCTTTCACTCTTGCCCTGGTAAAGGCAGACAAATCTCCCAGGAGAACTGATGAGCAAGGCATAGACAAAGGAATGCAGAACTGTTTTTATGGTGGCTGGTGAGACAATGGCATACCCTGGTCTGGAAAATACCAGCCAGATTGGCCTGCTTCAACTTCAAAGACTCAACGGGATACGGGAGGCTCCAGCAAAATACTGCACAGATTTTACATTCAGGGTCACTAAGAATGAAGAAAGGCAAGAAAATCTGATGAATCTGGAACCTTTTACCTGGCTTCTGCTAAGCAGACAGGTCATGAAGTGTCTCCTGTCCCTTGTGAACTAAAGCGTTATGAAATGTAAAGACTGACAAAGGGAAAAGAGAACCTGAGGAAACTCATGGTGATTAATCTTTAGACATGTTGAAGCAACTCATGGACTAACACCTGAGCACACAGACATAGTTCTGGAGTAGCTCCTCGAACCAGTTAGAAAGTCTTCCTCCTGGGCTTGCTTCACCCTTTTTTAGCTTCTCCCAGGGGAGCCCAAATGAGAAATTCCAATAAACTCCCAATAGGAAAGTCTACGGGAATCCTCTGGATTATAAATGAGCTTCAAACCCTGTTTCACCATATACTCTTGCCTATTACAGAGCAGTCAGCTGTCTGTCAGGACCCAGTACCAGCCACGCTGGAATTCCCTCCTACACGTAACCAAACATATGCCTTCTCTTCTTCTACACCTGTGCTACTAGAATTCAATAGCTCTCCCGCTCCCACTTTCCATTTACATTTTATTCACTCAGATAGTATAGTCTCTTAGCGCCTAATACCCCTTTAATCTAACGTTCACCAAACTGTGTAGTTTCCTTCTAATCTGTTAATACCATAGGGTTAGGAATCCTTTCCCTCACCTGAGGGCCCGGCTGAGCTTGTCATAATTCATCTGTGGTTTGCATTTCCTGCGGCCCCAGAGGCGGGCCACCTCATCTGGATCCTTGATGACAAACTCCCCGTACTCTCCCTGCTGCCAGGCGATGACATGGCGGAACTCTTCCTTCTGCAGCAGCTCCAGGATGAAGTGCCACAGCTGGATCTGCCGGGAGCCTGGGGATGACTCTGTTTTGTAGGCCCAGTCAGGAAACTGATACCCTTTAATGTTAAAAGAGCAAGATCAAAGTATTCAGAAGGTAGGTGCATACATACCAGCACCTTCAACTTCACATTCCACTGCCTAGATCTCTCCAGTGCTTTGCAAACATGCCACAGATGCTCTTTCAATCCACTGGGGCTAACCACAATAGGACAGAGAAGGACAGGAGTTAAACTATCCTTCTGGCAATCTGATAGAGCTGAGTGGCAGCGCCCAGGTGCCCTAATTGCTTACCCTTTCTTACGTGACTAAATTTCATACTCACTCTCTCTCTTTTTTGGTGGTCATTCTGAGTACTGAACCCAGGGCCTCTCACATGCTGTGCAAGTGCTGTACCACTAAGCCAAGTCCCCGATCCTCATACCTGTTTTCTATGAGGGTGTGAAAGTTCTAAAGGGAACATACAGGTAAAATAAACTAGTGTTTCAGGAAAATATGGCTGAAAACTCCTTATTCCCAAGGTTAGAATTGTGTCTGTAACAGGAAAGCGCCTTTAAAAATTGGGATAAAGGTGGGTTGATCAGACAGTTAAATACACATCCATAGGAAACAGGTTTTGAACTGTCTTAATGAGATTTGCTTGGTCAAGAGGCTGCCAGTCATGGCCTAGTATTTGTGAACAAAACTAGAGTGGCGAGGACAGGAACCACAGAGGGACATTCCAGGCATATCAGAGATGATTAACTTCTGCTCACCTCCACCTCCTTCTGGCTTTTCCACGATGCTACAGCCTGCTTTCATTTTTGCCCTCCTGCTGAGAGATACAAGTCACACCATTACTTTAAGAGGCTATTTGTTATTGTCCCAAGATTTTCTGGCATAACCTTTCCCCAACTTTCCTTCCTTATACAGCCCTCTGTCTCTCAAACATGTCACTTCCAAACTGCTAATTCCCAAGTCATCAAATGATGGTCCTCAGGTCATCGGGTTCAAAAGCCATAATTATCTCTCACCTGACTTCAAACCACAAAGTGTAAAGACTGTCCTTAATATTTGCTTTCTTCCTCCTGACCAACCCTCAAATGTAAAAAAAGAAAGGTACAGTGAAACAAGTCCAAAAAGGCAGCCAAAACAAGTCAAACAGTTTGCCTTCTCTTACTAGATGGGCCCAGATGCCAAGATACACAAGCCTGAGTTCACCCAGATGTACCAGTTTAAAGAAGGGAGAAAAAAAAATCCAAATCCATCTGATTCCCACTGAAGAATAAACATATGATTTTGATTTATTTTACTGAATTATGTGAGATAGAAGAAAAACTCTTCCTACTCAGAAAATGTCTTCCTCCAAATACTGTGGGATACAAGAAGTAAACATACCACATGTGCAGTCTTTCTGTAGAAGACACACAAAAATTGTTTTTGAGAAAAACTTTACATGTCATCCCTTTAATGCAGTGAGGGGTCAGGAATGAATCTCTGGGGCTCTTCTGGCCAACGAGTCAAGGGAGTCTTGCTATGATCTGAATCCATCCATTCATATTTATGGTTCTTCAATAAATTTCCTGTTCTCAGAAGCAAACAGCTTTGTGTCAGTCAGTCCTTCATCAAAGGTGTGTGTGTGTGTGTGTGTGTGTTGTGTGAATGTGTGTGTGTGTAACTGCCAGAGGGTGATGGGGGTAGGAGAGACCAGATCAACCCTCACTGTTCCCCAAGGTAGAGGACAGGCCCTTAGCACCCACATCAGAAGGCTGGAGGGAATGTAGGTGCCTCAGTGGCCCCAGGGTAGGGAGGAGACAAATTCCTAATCTTGGAAATTTCATCTAACCTAGGATTCCTCCAGAGTCTTTGAATTTTCTTTCTCACTGTACACATTCAGGAAACCAGTAAGTTTCAGTCTACAAACTACCAAAAGCTGAGGAGATAAGTGACTCAAAGGAGAAAACAAACAGACGCAGACACAGTCACACACACGCGATACACAACAAGGCACCAGGGCTGAGGCAGGAGCTTCCTGTCATTTCCGTGACAATATGGGAGGAAAAACACTGATTTCCCCGCAGATTCAGGAAGCAGCCCAGGACTCGAACTCCTAGCTTGCTCTATCGGGTCCGTGGGGCCTTTCCCTTGCCACAGAAATAGCCTTCAACCCGCTGCAACGACGACCTGACCTGGAAGCCCTCTCTGGATACTCCGGATCCTCACAGAGCCCCACTCCACCAGCCTACGGGCGCCTGCGGGATTTCCACAAATTCACGCCGACGACGCGCTGTCCAAACAGGGGCCCCCAACTCTCTGCACGCCTCGCCCCGGCCCTTTCTCAGTGGCGACCCTTCCCCGAAAGCGGGGCGTGCACAGTGGGCCGCGGAGGACCCCGCGGCAGTCCCGGAGCTCCCCCGCCCTCGCCTCCCGCCGGGCCTGCCGCAGGCTCCGTGGGGCCACCGCAAGACGCCGCCTGGGTTCCTCGCCCGGCAGACGCGGCCCCCGCCCTCCGCAGCGGGTGAGGCCCGATAGGCGGGCGGCGCGACTTCGCGACGCAGCCGCGTCGGTGTCCTGGCGGCGGCCCCGAAGCCTGGCTGCTCACCGCTGCCGGGCTCGGTCCGTGTTCGGTCGGGTCTCCTCCGCGGCGACTCGGGCTCCTCCTCATCCACCCCAGCAGGAAGTGACCTCCGCGGCCGCTGTCGTCACTTCCATCTTGCGAGCGAGGGCGGGGAGGAGGCGGCGCCCGGAGCAGGCTCCCTGCCTTGCCGTGCCGCACCGCGCCCCACCGCGGTTCTCTTTTCTTTCTCTTCTCCGCAGACACCGACTTCCTCCCGTACTCCTCCCTGAGCCTCCGCCCGCCGCGCCCCCGCACCCCCACGCTGTGCGCCGCGTGAGTCACGCTGCGGGGGCACGTCACGCACGCTCGCGGGTTCGTCACGCACGGGGGCGGGGCCTGGCCGCCGGAGCTCGCCGGGTGGTGTGAGGCGGTGTGGGCCTGCGGAGCGTTTCAGCGTGTTGAGGCGTCGCCCTCCGGCCGGCTCTCGCAGACTCCCGAGAAGGGTTCGGCTCCGGGAGAGCCGGCCGCGGCTCGCCAGGAAGAGATCCGCCGCTTCTCCTGAGGAGGCCCTCGCGGCAGGAAGGAGCACCCGCAGACTTGGAGGCGGCGCTTTGCCCTCCGGACGGGCCCTTTCACACACTGAAAGCTCTGCAGCACGTGGCTTCGGCAGGTCTCCCCCGTGCAAACGCAGAGTAGCATCGCTGCCCTGCTTGTCGCCAGCACTCTGCATTTAGTCTTAATTTGTCCTGATCGAACCGTTCAAACACGTCTCCCATTTTCTTTACCTTTTGTTCCTTCTTGAGCACTTTAAATATCTTGATTGAAACTTTTTTTTTCTTCCTTTAAGGTTTAATAATGAAAGATCTCCAGGAGTTAAACTTTATCTTATAGTCCTGCCCCCACCCCTGTAAATCCACCCAAGTGGTGTCCAGGTGCACTTTTCAATCCAGAGACAGGGTGAGGCTCAGTAAAGGTTAAGTAAATTGAAATAAAAAGAGCATGGGGCAGGTGGAGATGATAGGTGAGACTGAAGGAAAATTGACCATCAGTTGTGATCCAAACCTTGTACCTTTACCCTGATAGCACCTTTCCATCCTATCTGCCACTTAGAAAACAAATATTACCATTAGTTGTTAGAAAAGTTGGCTTCCAGCCTTGGACATGCTGCTAGCCATTTTCTAGGTATTGATAAAGTGACTAGTAAGTTGGTCTGTTTGACCTGGAGTTGCTTTACGTGTTTTAAAAAAGAAGGGAGAATATCATTGGTGATGCAAAGTCTTTTCTAGTTAGAAAATATTACTATCTAGGTGAATAAAGTAAGTAAATTTAAAGTACTGTAGAGAGGATTACTGATAACTGCAAGTTGTCCATGAGCTCCTTGAGTGTGAAAACCATCTATATATCTTTGTATCTTCTGCACAGTACCTAGAACAATGTCTTAAATATAAATGTCAGATGTTTTGTTGAATGGACCAAAAAATTGGGGTTTGGATAAATGATGGAGATGATAGTTAGGTCCTCATCCTTCAATTACTGGCTTTGTTACCTTGGTTACTTCTCTGTTCCTCATCTGTCTAAACAAAATAGCTATGGAATCTACTTGTGTGGACACCTATTGGTATCTGTAGGTACCTCATTGTATCATAGACACTATAGGTATTTTGTTGTATTAGGTGTGTTGATACAGCTGGGAGTGGTGGGACACACCTGTAATCCCAGCCCTTGGAAGGCTAAGGCAGGAGAATCACAACGAGTTCGAGGCCAGCCTGGGCTACATAGTGAATTCAAGGCCACCCTGAGCTACAGAGTGAAACTCTGTCAAAAAAAAAAAAAAAAAGTGTTGATACACATAGAGAGTTTAGAACCAAAAAAAAAAAAAAAAAAAGGCTAAT